>JAULBY010056326.1:0-35126 GCA_032358315.1 Ophiocytium majus
TGGGTGTAGTACCGTCAATAAAGTGTGTGGTTGTCATTTTGTTCCTAGTAACACTTGGGTTTACTTATCAGCTTTGTTGTCTAGCTTATCATAAACTTTACCAATCATTTCCTTGATGTCTCTAATGTCTTGTTTGTAGTCATCACGAGTAACATAAGTCTTTGGCAAGTCTTCTCGTAGTTTAGCTAGATCAGATTTTAATTCTTTAACAGCAGCCCACAACTCCCGAGCAAACCACCCAATAATGCTTGAGGTAGCAAAGAGTACTGCATCAATTATTGTTTGGGTTTCCATTTAAAGTGTGCTCTATTTAAAGGTTAATAATAAATAAAGGGAGTGCAGCAAGTACGCCCCCAGAACATGTAGCTACAGCATCGAGTAACTCAACACCATGTGGCCCTTGCATTAAGTTTTTAGTTGCTCTGTAGTTGCTAAGAGCATCCATAATTTCTTTACCAAATGCAAACACAACTACTACACAAGATGCTACAAGCAGACTACGTGTTACAACAAACGCAACATCAAAGATGATTGCTCCATAAGCCAAGTGATTGGCTTTGTCTTGAGGAAGTGATGGTAGTGTCATTTTTATTTTCTTAGTTTAGCAAATACCAATCACTAGATGAACTAGACCCCGCAGCCATATACATCTTTCCTGTTGTGCTGTTCACATACCTCATGCCAGAAAAAGCAGGGGCATATGCTGGTACATTTGTATCTTGGATAACATAGTTCCTTCTAGCAATAGTGTCTTCAATTGTATTTGGAGCAGTAGTCCCTCGTACTACATTTACACCACCAATGTACATATCAAACCCACTAACAAAAACAGAAGAAGTATTATTCCAACATGCAACTACTATTGACCAGTTTGCTCCTGCAACTAGGGTGTGTGTTCCTTGAACAAGTTGCCAAGTATTAGCAACTGTCTGTTGACCCATAGGCCAGTACGTTGTTCCATCAAACAAATACACTCTAGCTAACCCATTAATAACAGGTGTGTATATTGCAACAGCTATAGAAACAGATTCAGTACTATTACGCCACGGCTGTAAACCCGGAGTAATAGTAACTCCATTGTTAATGGTTGCTCCAGCACTACGTACTTTTAAAGATGTTGCACCAGAACTTCCAGAATAAATAAAGGTAGCACCAGTTTCTTTTACTGCAAATCCAGGAAAAGGGGGAGCAGTAACTCCAAGAGGAGGGCCTACAGTTGGATCAGTGTTTCCATAAATATCAAAGAATGGGTTAAAGAAAACACTAGTCATTGTTGGGCCAGCAGTAGTACTACTTGACCCTCCCAAAGCAGTCCATGTACTACCATCACTAATCTTTGCTACAACAGCAGTTTCATCCCAAACAAGACCACCGGGGAAAGAACCAGCAGTAGGTAGTGTGCTAGTAGTAACATGCGGCAACATCTTTGCATTGATGTTACCTGTAGGGTTGTTAACTATTGGAACAAGAACATTAGTAGAGCCTAGGAAAGTATTTCCTTCCCCCAAGAACATAGCAGGTATCCCTGTACCACCTGAAAAACCAAAATGATATAGTGTTGCTTTGTCAACATCGTTGCCAGAAAAGATACCATACGAAGTAGTTCCACTAACAGACACAGAGTAATCTGCTGCGTACCCAAACGTAAGTGTAGTCCCTGTCCCCGAAGAAATTGCAACTAGGGTAAGACCTACTTGGCTTCCGGGGCCAACAGAAGCTACTCGTGTACCCGGAGAAATACCAGAACCAGAAACTGTACATCCAACATAAATGTTGGTCATACTAGCAATGCTAGTTATGGTTCCATTCCCAGATACAGTAGTACCTGTAGTAACAGCAGAGCCTGAGTTACCCGGTGAAATTGTATTACCTACAATCTCTGGGCTTGTACAGTTGTACAAATAGATATATGCGTTATAGGTTAAACCACTTGCACCGTATGGGATTTGATAGTAGAACGGATGTTCACATTGGTTGTCTTGGATGCGAACTTGTTCACCATAGATTGCTGCAATAGCACCACCAGATGTAGTGATGTTATTACTTCGTAGTACAACTTGACGAGCACCACTTAGACCCGTGTACAGCACGCCTACTCGACCACCAGCATGGTTGGTTCTAACAGTAGCACCATCAGTAATGGTGTTCTCTTCAATGTTGCAAGAGTCGCCAATTTTGTTTAGATTCAATCCATTACTAATCCAGCACCGACGAACTGTAAATGTAAAGAACCCGTTTCCGTTTGCAACGCTATTGTCAAACACCATGCCGTAGCTACTGAAGTCTCCAATGTAGACACGCTCAATAATAAAGTTTGACATGTAGGAGTAACTAGCTCCTGCCGCAGTTAAGCGACAAACGAAACCACTTGTACCACCACCAGCTACTGCTGGATCAATACCAAAGTCATGGAAGTAGCTAAAGGTGTTTCCGTACCCAAGAGGAGTGGCTACAAGCAAAGCTTCTAGTGCAGACGACGAGATAATACTTAGCTTTGCTCCTTCTCCGTAAAGATGGAGTCGCTTTGTTATTGTCAACGTTGCTGTAGTCTTATAAGTACCTGCGGGAATGTATAAAGATACTCCAGCATTTTCAGCAGCAGTTATAGCTTCTTGAAAGTTAACAGTGTCATTTGTTGTGCCGTTTCCTACACAACCAAAATCTTTTACGCTTATGCTTTCCCGCAATTTACCTTGTACTGTAGTAGCTTCAGCACCTGTACCAACAGGGGTATATCCTACATGGCTAGAACCTGTAGCACTATTGATAACAGCAACAGCAGCGGCATTACTAGCAATGCTTGCTACTTGTGCTGGAACAGTTGTGTATGTTGTTGTGTTAATGTCATTAAGCCAAGGAGCAGTAATGACCGTCCCGCTACTAAATACAGTTGAGGTCATACCTAAACTCCTAGAATTAAACGCCCATGATCACTTCAATAACACTAGCAGCAGAAATGGCAGTGACATTAGCACGGACATAACGCCAAGGACAGATAGTTGTAAAACCATCCGTACCTGTAGTAGTACCTGTTAGTGTAATAGTACCCATCGTAATCCAGTTAGACTTAATACCATTAAAGGTGTCTGTCTCATTGGTTACTTGGATAAGCACTGTTCCTGTAACAGTACCTGTGCCAGTTACGATAGCTTGAAAAGCAGCGTAAGGACTTTCTTTATAAATAGGCGAAGAGACAGCAATAGCTGCTGTTGAGTTAACACCACTAAATGCAAAGTAGCGAGGTTGCTCCCCACTCTTAATAAATACATCGCTCATATCAGACTCCCATTTTACTAATGTCGAGAACGATGAAGAAGCTTCCTGTACCCCTAAAGACCATATCAATCTCGTGTCCAATTAGACCACCTACCCAACCAAGATCAATCTTGCTACGTCCTTCAAGTGGAAGTGTATAGGGTTGGTTACGGTAATTAATCATAACCTTTAGTCCAGACTCAACCATAAACACAATGGAATCAAGACGAACGTTGCTTGGCTTACCAGACAACTTAGAGATGTCAACTACATCAAATACAGAATCAACTTCAGCATCAATCTTACCGGACACTAAGAGGACAGTATTCTTACCCCCATCACTAACAATGGAAACATTAATACTGTCCTTTGTACTTTTATGTACTAGCTTAGTGTGCATGTTTAAATTTACCGTTGTACTTCGTTAGCCACAAGAACGTAGTCAGTGTTCAAGTTTTCAGTACCTACTGGGGTAATTTGAAACACAGGGCTAAGATAAGCGTTAGTAACAGTGAAAGCATTAGTAGCACCAATAGTAATGTTTGGGATACGTGCTTCAACTACATCACCGACATACACAAGCAAGTCTGTACCGTCGTAATAAAAACCAACGTCAAGATAAGTTGCAGCAGCTACAGTAGTGATAGCTGAAGCTAGCACAGTGGTTGTACCATTAACTACGGAAATAAAATCCAAGTTAAGTTGTGATGCAGCTTTGCGGAAGTACAGGCCATCCCCTGTAATAGCAGCATTAGCGGCATTAACACCAAAGAACATAGACATAACACCAGTCACTGCTGATGCACGAATACGTTGCAAGAACCAAAACTTATTTCCTAGGGTAAAGGAAAAAGCAGTAGCTGCGCGAGTAACAGCAGCAGCAGTAGCAGACACTGGGGTCAACACTAGAGTACCGCCAATACCAGCAGCACCAACACCTAGAGCTACAGCAGCACCACCAGAGATGGTGTATGCAGTAGTAGTTCCAATATCAAAGAAGTCGTTGGAGTATGAGGTGACATCTAGACCTGTAGTACCACCCGTATGAAACGGATCAGGAAAAGGATAGTTACCAAGAGGGGTAGATGCGGGTACGGTAGTAACACCGCTTAGAAATCGGGTAGGTGCGGACATAATAGTTTCCTTTGACGTTGTTTAAGAAACAACGCTCTACTGAGAGAGCGTCATCGGATGTTTGTATTCTATATTACTTCTTCTTCTTATCTTTACCGGGTGTAGTAATCTTGCCCGGATCAGGACGTTTGCCCTTTTCTTTCTGTCGTTCAAAGCTCATGTTGTTCTCCTTTGAATTTAAAAAAACCCCCTCCTTGTGAGAGGGGGCTTGTTACTAAGAACATTATGGGCCGTTAACGCCCCACACAGCACGGGGATCAGACCAACCGAACGAGTAACGCTCATAGCCCTTGGCTTTGGCATTCATCGTATCAAAGTCATTGTCCTGATCAAACGTGACAGCATGACGCTCATAGTACTTCATACCAGTGCCACCGGGAATAGTATTCCGAATGAACCAAGCATGTGGTGCCGAGAAGTAGTGATTCACTTTGAAGCCACCAGGCAGGTAGTTACCAGACTTGATGACGTTAATGTCATTGTTGGCATTACCTGTTTGGTACGACGAGTGAAGAATACGCTGAGCGTTAAACACTTCTTGACGAGCAATGTGCAAGCCATCAGGTTGAATAGCGACCAACAGACCACGGTCATTTTGCAAACCCATGATTGCAATCACTGCATCTTCCAGAGCAGCTTCGGACAAGTCAACATCAACTGTAGGCTTGTTAGCCCACGTACCGCCAGTGGTGTTGGTGTGCGAAGTCGAGCAAAGCTCAACACCGTCACCACCCTTGTAGGTACTATTGAATGCACGGTTGTACACGTTAGCAGCGATGTTCTCTTTCGTTTGACGGAAAGACATAGCCAAGGCAGCAGAACGCTTCTTTGAGACTTGCTCATAGAGGTTGTCGTCCATCTCTTCCTTGGTTACGATGTAACCCATTGCATACGCAATGTGCGTATAGCGAGTTACAAAACCTTGGACTTCCGAATCATATTGAACACCAGAGCCTTGTGACTTGACAGGTACAAGACCAAAGCCAGTCAGTTGGACATCTTCCTCGTAGTTCTGATTAGAGGTATCCTTGTCGAAGAGATCGACATACTCTTCAGGATGCTCATTGTAAGTCTGACCCCACCAAGCTTTAATACCGGGCCATAGGGCCTTGGGATGGGAACTGGTTGTAATAATTCCAGCCATAGTCTATTCTCCTTTAGATGCCAGCAGTGCCAGTACCGGCACCATAAGCATGATTGTTAATCTTAACCAACAGCTTGGCATACTGACCGAAAGCATTGTCAACCCGTTGTGTCAGGCCCATCAGCTTCAAGTTAGCAGTTGTACTATCAGTAAGGGTAGCAGCAGTAACAGTACCTGAGTCACTGTAGGTAGTAGCACCAGCAGCAATCAAGAAGTTAGTATTACGACCAATGTCAGTAGCAGCAGTAGCAGTAGTCTGACCATCTTGAATCTCAAAGATCAGATTCGGATCATCAGCAATCAAAGCATATTGAACAACAGTAGTGCTAGGTTGAATACTACGGATGGTCAAGTCAACGTTAACAGCAACCAAGCTAACGCCCGGAGCAGCAACAATGAAACCAACCACAACACCAATTACTGCTGAACCAGCAACACCAATTGCAATACCAGCAAGACCGTTAACATCAGCAGAACCACTGAGGGTAACAGGATCACCGATGTACATTGCTGCACTACTAACGGGGACAGAGTACAACCGAGCTTGCCCAGAGTAGGGTGCTCCGTTAAGGTAACTGACAGGCTTTAGACCGCCCGGACGATTTACGTTTGCCATGTAATTCTCCTATTAAGGATTAAGTGATTTTGATGCCACCTGTAGGAACATAGAACGTTGGGTTATCCCCAGTGACTTTGCCCGTACGAATAGCTGCATCAATACGATTGTTTTTAGCCTGAAGGTCGGCTTGATCTTCCTCATACCATTCTTGCCGAGTCTTCATCAGGTATCCATACTGCTCAGTACCCTCAGCACGAGGGTTAACCAGATACCTAATCCTTTCTCCAAGGTCGCCATTACGACTAACCACATTCTCACTTACACCACCTACTTCTGTAGGAGTGACAAACTCATAACCGCTATCCATAGCTTCTTGAATACGACCACCAGTATCTGTAAAGATATGAAGATGGTATCCAGCGATTTGTGTCCTAACACCTAGCTTAGCTTCTGTACCGTTAAACGTATTACGGCGCTTACGAGTTGTGCCGTCTACAGCAGGAGGCGGTGCTTCTTGTTTCTCTTTACGAGCGAGTTGACGCTCAGCTCTTTCTTCATAGTTTAGTGCGCGTGGCATAGTATATTCCCTGTTCAGTAAATAAGGTTGTGGAAGTAAATATTAAGACCAGTCAAAGTCAGCTACGTAAGCTTCTCGGGTCATAAGCTTTTGCTTAACAAACCGATCACAAGCAGCCTTAGCATCAGAAGGTAGGTTGTCATAGGATTGGCTTCCGCCACCACTACGACTCATACGACCTGAACCAGACTCTACGGGACTTCCTTGCATCTTCTTTTTAGTACCAAACTTACCGGGGAACTCTTCTTGCAACACTTCATCTAGCTTATCAAGAAAGGGTTGTCCTTTAAGACCGGGGAACTCCAATCGAAGACTCTCACCAATGCCGTTAACCATGCTTGTCATACGTCGATCTTGACCGAACCAAGTATTACGATCTAGCCATACTTGCAGACCCGGATCAATACTTGCTGGAACCTCTTCAGGTTCTTTCGTACTAACAACATCTTTAACAGCTTGCTTTGCTTCTTTAAAGTTTTCCTTAGCCTCATCTAACGCATCATCAAGAGCATTAACTTTTTGTCCATCACCATCACTGATGGCTTGAGCACGGCTTTCTCTAATCTCTACAATACGTTTTTCGTAATCGTTTGCTTTGCGTTCATAACTTTCTCGTTGAAACTTCTTAAACTCTTCCGCAGCTTCACGAAACTCTTTAAGTTGTTCCTTTGTATTTGCTAGGTCTTTAATTAGGTTCTCATTGTTCTTACGAAGAATGGGAAGAATCTCACGACCACGCTTTACAAAAGTATCAGCATCAACCCAATCAGATTCATTACCACGAAACTTTTCTTTAGGAACCCAACCTTGGGATTCAGCTTCATGCCTAGAGTCTTGTTGTGTTTCACTGGCTACATTCTCTTCGCTCATATCTTACTCCTATGTTTTTAAACTTGTCAATCTCTTACTTACGTGCTAGATACGGATCAACTAGGTCAACATCAGAATCTAATGTGCCTGTAATGTCTTTGTCGTTAATCATGCGGTATTGTTGTCCATCTTTACCCAAGTAAAGTAGTCCAGCATATTTAGCAAAGATAACTTTATCTCCGATACTGCACCACGGAGATGGTTCATCTGCGTAACATTGATCACCTATAGCAACAACAACACCAGTGGTATTACCCATTTGTTCGCGCTCTTTGGTGATTTCAGTAGTAAGGATAATTCCACTTACAGTCTTTTCATTAATCTCTTTTGGCTTAACAAGAACTCGCCAACCTACAGGATTGATTCCAGATTCATTACTCATTATATTTATCTCTTTTAATTGTTTGCTGTGTCAAACAGGTCTTCATACTCTAGGCTGATGATGACTGCAATAGCTCTACATCGACCCTTTACTTCCATCTCTTCATCAAACGCATTGTTGATCAAACCTTCTTTCATGGATTCTCGATCTGCTTGTAGCATCTTCATCAGACGCTTAGTAACAGAATGATGCTTCCACTCCTCAAAGGTTTCTTTAGTTACTGGCTCAAACGACATTCATCTACTCCCTTGGTTTAAAACTCTTACATCATTCCTTGGCCTTCTCCCCCCATCATTCCACTCATTGCTTCTGCGGGTGGAGGTTGTTGGGGTTGGCCTTGTTGTTGCCTATCCATCATTGACGAATAGACTTTGTTCATTGTGTCGATAGAACCGAGGATACCCTCACGACGCTCACGGCTAAGAGCAATCTGAGAATTGATTTCATTAAGACGCATCTTCTCGCCTTCAGTAGCAACACCAACCTTAATGGCTTCAGCCTCAGCTTCAAGCTTTTTAATCTTAGCTTGGTTAAGCTCAGCATCACCCATAAGTTTAAGCAAGCCCATCTTCATTGCCAGTTCACTCTCAGCTTTCTTAGCTTCAGCTTTAAGTTGCTCAATCTGCATCTTAGGGTTAACAGGTGGAGGTACAGCATTGGGGCCTTTTGGATCAGGAAGAAGCTTGTCGATGTTTGTAATCTTCATAGCCTTCAAGAAGGTGTACTCAGCTTCATAGCGGTTGTACAACCCCGGTGTAGCAGCTACTCGTTGTGCTACAGCAGCAGCTTGCTGCATACGTTGGGCATCAGAGGTCACTGAAGGATCAGCAGTAGGCATAACGTCCGTCACTGGGCCATCGTAGTCTGCTGCAAGAACAATGCCTTGGCTCTTAGCATTAGAAACGTACTGCGTGTTATCAGTAACAAATATTTGATTAAGTCGATACAGCTTACGGAACTCTTGCTTAAGACTTCGGTGTGTACGCTTAAAGATACCATTAAAGATTTTCATACCCTGCTCTGCCATAGTGCGGGTAGTCTCAGCAGGTGTGTTCTGTCCGGGATTCTGACCACTGAGGATGTCTACGGAACCACCAATACGTTCACCATAGTTAATCAAGAGGTTCAAGAGAGTGAACAAGACCTGTGATGGTTCACGTACAGGCAAAGGAACAATACCTTTACGAAGGTCATCACCAGTGGTGTCTACATGCTTCCACTCCATAGGATTGAAAGAGTAATTACCACCACGCAACTTAATGCCACGAGACAAGAAGCCACCAGCGGTATTTGCCATTGTTCCGGCATCCACCAGTTGGTTGACGATTGTATTGATAGACTCATTAAGAGGGCCGAGAAGAACACCAAAACCCAAGTCATAGAAGCCACCATCAGGAGAAGGAACAAAGGGATACTTGGTAAAGTATTGCTCAGCCTTAATGCTAAGGACTACATCTTCTTTGTTACGTTCAACATCAGCGTCAGTGTATCGAGCAACGATACGAGCTACTTGTTTGTTGTCCCTACGGACATAAACGATGTACGGCTCAGCGTACCCATCATTATCAAAGTCAATGTGGCAATGCTGCTCAAGGATTTCAATGGGGGTACTAGAGTCATTAGGTTCTGGGGGTGTAAGACCTTGTGCTCGATCTTGGGCAGTCTGTAGACCATTACCCATAGCAGTAGATGACCATTGCTGTTGACGGCCTTCTGCAACCTCACACCACAACCCACGAGCTACACGCTCATAGATTTCATTACGAGACATTTGCAAAACATGGGTAACACGGCTAGCAGTCTCAAGACTCTTAGTCCAGTAGTTGACAACCAAGTCTTTAGCCAACACGTTCTCAGAGATGTTGTGCTTACGGATAGGATCATAGTAGGTCTTCTTAAAGGCACACCCTACGATAGGCTGTGTAATAAGAACCTTGTCCATCTCCGATTCCCAATCCTCATCTTCTTCAAGAAGTTGGTAACTCATGTGTTGTTCAACACGAGTAGAACGAAGAGCACGGGTACCATCCTTGTCATCACCTACAACCCTACACTTGACGGGGAGGTCACTGTCAATCAAGACAGGATAGCTACGAGCATGATATTGCAGTGCAGCAATAGTGATAAGGGGAAACTTAACGTTGCTAGCATTAGGCCAAGGAAAGTTCTTGGTCTCTGCAACTTGAAGAGCAAGCTTAAGGGAAGTCTCTGTACGCTTCTCCCAACTACTACGAGAGGTAAGGTCATTGTCAAAGTCTTTAACAACCTGAGAACCAATTGTTTCCAAGTCTGCTTTGCATAGCAGAGTAGCAATGTTAGCCTCGTACACGAGGTCTGTAATATTAAACTTGTCTTTAAGGTTCATATCTTTTAATACCCACAGGTGATAGAGCGTCCTAGATTAGCTCCATTATTATCTTGAATATAAGCCTGGTACTCTTCGTCCTCAATCTCCTTCTCAGTCGGAGCTTCCCACATCCTATCGAGCATTAACCCTAAGTAGGCCCAAGCATCTACTTGGTCGTCATGCTTATCTCTAGGAAAACGTAAAAGCTCATCTTCAAAAGTCTGATACCACTCAGCGTCCTTATCGAACCTACAGGCCCCGCTTCTCATTCGAGCTTGGATACTTCTTGCTCTAGTTAGTTTATCACCGCTTGGTTTTAGTAAGACAGTACTGATGAACTCACCACGCTTAAGCATTTCCTCATTGAGATAGGGGCCAATAGCTTTCTGAATAGTACCTTGTTCAATTCCAAAGAGTACCGGCTTATAATATTTCTGGAGCATTAGAATCGTATCAACGATCTCTAAAGCATCCATCCGTTGTCTAATCACATGCTTGCAGTATAGCCTTCCATCCTCATCCATACCACCAATAACAAAAGCAGAGTAGTCTGCTCTCTGTGATTGGGATACGGCTAAGTCACAGGTTGCATAGTACACCATCTTTTTTTTCATGTCATCAGGCTTCATCGGAAGGAAGTCTGATTTCTTAAAGAAGGTATCGGTTACATCCAAAGGGATATTAAGCATCTCTTGGGAATAGACATCAGCCAATCCTTGGCGTACATAGTCTTCCTTCTGTAGCCTAAACTCCTCAGCAGATTTCATCTCGGGCCATAGGAGAAGTTTGAAGTCATCTGTGTGAGCACGGTACTTAACGGACTTCCAAGGAAGCCTACAATCTGCATACTCCTTAAGCTCTTCTCGTATCAAACCTTTGTCTCTACCCCTCATTGTTCCTAGTAACGAACTAGGCATAAGGTTTTCTAAGAGAGAGTCCAAGTGTAGTATTGTTCCCACAATCCTAATCTTACCGGAGGAGGAAATACAAGGAATCAAAGCACCATAGAACCAGCGTTTAAACTTCATACGCCGGTCTTTGTTCATAACGATCTCATCATTCTCCATGTCATCACCGATAACAAGGTCAGGTCTGAGATTAGCCCACTTCAATCCTCTAAGCTTTTGTTCGGAACCTTTGGCTTGGATACGGAAGGTAAACCCATCCTCCATTTCAACAATAAGGTCGTCCTCAGTGTCTTTGGGAAAGGGGCCATCTTTAATGGAGAAGAGGGAACGGAGGTCTTCATTGTCAAGCAACTCCTTCTTGATGTCACCTAGAAATTGAATGGCTTGTGAAACAGTATCTGAAACAATCAGTACATACCTAGCCTCTCTAAAGAGAACTGAAGCTAGGGTGTAAGCATGTGTTACAGCAGTGCTCTTGGCATGGTAGCGAGGAGCAGCTATAGCTACTTGCTTGTTGTCACTGGTAACAAGTTCCCATATCTCTTTATGAAACGATGGAGTAGCAGCAGGCTTATCAAAGTTCTTGCGGAGAATAGAGTTAACAAACCCCTCAAGAACTGCGGCGTTTAACTTACTCATTTGCTAACTTCATTGCACAACTTCTACCATCTGTACATCAATAACATTTGATCGGGTATTTGCAAACCTAGCAAACTCTTCTGAGAGCTTAAGCAACCTATCATCAATGGTACGTTCTACTTCTTCCTTTACAGGATTGCTGAGAAGCTTTTCCTTCTTGGTCATAAGCTCACTGGTGATCTTGAGAGCTACGTGAGCTTTGATAGGAATACGAATGATCTCACCAGTACGTTGATCGAACTGAGCATCACCCAAGTCCAAACGATCTTCTACAGCCTTGAGAGACTTATCCACAATCCTCTTGAGATTGGAATCCATTTGCTGGATGTCTTCAGCTTGTAGCTGGAGTGAATACTCTTTGAACCAATCACTCTGCTTCCAGAGCTTGATGGTAGGGAGAGGTACACCTGTGACTAAGGCAGTCTCTGTAGCACTGCCTAGCATCAGGTACGTACTGACAACCTGTAGCTTTTGGTTTTGAGTCCACTGAGACTTCTTGTACCTATGATCAGTTGATGTCTTCCTACGCATGTGTGACTTCCCTAGCTCTTTGTGAGAAGTCTGAACTATACCATCCTTTAAATTGAAAGAGCAACACCACTGTACAAATGAACAGTGTGTTGTTGCGTTTAGCAACGCTTGACAGAAGATTGAACTGTGTGCTACCCTTTTTATATAGGTATATAGTTCTTCTATATTTATATATATAACTACATATATATCTCTCTTCTTTTACTTCGTAAGAAGAGAGTAGCTACTACTTAGTAGTAGTGTGTGTTCTTAGTAACAAGAAGTGTTCTATGTGTAATCACACATCAAACAACACTAACAACACACTACTACCCCCCTTTGTTTATAAAACTATAGCTAGCGTTATAAAGCTTAATAAGTAAAAAACAAATATAAATATATTGCCCCTACCCCCACCTCAACACACAACCACAACTATCAACACAACAACATCTCTGCCTACCCCACAGAGACAACACACCATCTCTCTCAGCTCCGACACCACCTCGATGTTGATGTTAGTAACCACTCACATAGCCCCCCATTGTTAATGAGAATAGTTCTCATCTACTAGCAGCCTTACCAATCAACTACTTACGCCATCTATCCCCCATTCATTACAGCCCCCACACTATCCTCATCTCGCTGTTCGTTGTAGACCTTCAGCAAGGCACCTAGAAGGCACCAAGGCTCAACGATTGATACGTGAGTAAGGCTCGGGTAGCTCTGAAGAGTCTGCTTAGCTTACAGCTCGTTTAATCCAAGATTGATCGCTTCGCGTTGTTGTTGTTGATCACGTTCGGATATTCCCTCGACGAGTGAGTGGCCTCGGCGTACCGAGACCCCCACCGTCTGCGTCAATGTTGTTCCACGCTCGCTAGGTCGCGAGGGTCTTTGTCGCAAGCTCCCGCCGCCGGACATAAGGACGAGGGTCTGTGACGGTTAATCTTCTTCGGGGAGCCAATGCCTCAAGGACTGCGAAACTTCGCCGCTGATACGTTTGGGTTTGCCGTGGTTGTTCCTAATAACACGGCGTTGCTGTCGCCGCCATTGGTCTGTGCGGCAAACTTTCTTGCAGCGCAAGCGCTGTGCCTTCGGCATCCTTGACCCATCAGCGCCACCCCGAAGAAATTCCGGTTGTCACCGACTCAGTGAGACGAGAAGGGACATTAGGTTTTACTTTCTCTAAGGAAATATCATGGCTAACAACCAAACAAAGAACGCTTACTACGCAATGATCAATTCGTTTGATGCTCTCGTGTCGGGTCAATATCCCGGTACCAAGCTTACTCTCGCAACCCGCCTTCTCAAGAACGTCTTGCAAGGCATGGGAGACTACAACGACAAGATGGCTCCCGATTTGGAAGCAGCAATGAAGCCGCTGGCTGAACTCCAAGCCGCATACAAAGCACGTTCTGAGGCTCGTCAGCTTGCTCGTGAACAAGGTCGTGACAACAGCGACAAAGAGTAAGTTGTAACGAGAGAAGGTGGTTAATTCCATCTTCTCTTTTTTTTCACCACTAGGAGTTGATATGGAATGGCACGCAATCACACTACGAAAAATGGCAACCATTCGGACTGCTGATGATGGTATAGCAAACAACGAATGGCAACAAGGAGCAAGGATTGTTCGATATGAAAAGAATCTCAACTCTAAACCAGAGTTAGTCGAGTATCTCAACTCGCTGAAATTTGAGATTCTCACCCGCGAAGAATGGAAAGAATATATGTTCAACCCCAACGATGTTCAAAACGACACATACGTTTCAACAAAAGAAGTATGGGATAAATGGGATCGTAAAACTCCTATATATTGATCCTTTCAGGTTTACCCAAGGCAGGCAGTAGCAATACTGCTTGCCTTTTTTTGTCACTCCGCAACTAGAGAGCACAGTTTATGAAATACAAAGATTACATTCACAAATACCCGTATATCAACCACAAAAAGATAAGCAACACCGAAACACGCCGGATGCCGGGAGTACCCGGCCCCGGAAACCACTACAGGTCTTATGGATGCTTGTTTTGGTTTGATTGTCTGTCGTTAATTCTCGCAATAGGTGTTCCATTTGCCATTTACTTTTATTAAAGAAGGTCGTCGGCCAGCAACCCGAGACGCCGGGAGTACCCGGCATACGGGATTGCAGGGCCACGACCTCACAAAAGTTGTCGGGTTGGCTCCCGGCCCTTTAAGGGGGGCCGTGAGGCTGCACCCTCTGGTGTTATTGGTAACAATTTGTTTTTTTTATACTAAGGAGATAGTAGTGAATAACAATCAGCAATTAGATTTAGTAGATGAGATGGATTGGGAAAACAATGACAAAGTAGAAATACTTAGTCTAAAAGATGCAGGCTTGGAAGAAGATTCCTTTGAAGAGGGTATGCACGTACACGGAAAAGTCTTTAGATCGGGTATTCACTCATATCTAGATTGGTTCTATGACGGTAGCATTGAATCTGGAGACTATTGAAATGTATTACATAGTTGACGAAGACCTGTATGAACACGTTGATGTTGTTCTTAATGGTGACGAATGGAATGACGAGTTGATTGTTGTGGAGACTCGTTCTGATATTCCTACAGATCAATAACTACTGTTGCTATATACCATTAGAAATAGTGGTATATCACAGCAATGTTGCTGACAAGGAGTTTTAACATGGATGAATACAGTACTTTGTATACTGCTGCTACTGAAAGCTTAGTCTCAGATGCTTCAGCTACTAGTACCTTCGAAAAGATGATTACTGTGGCTTATAGCCATAGTACCGTCGAGACGTTTATCAAAGACGTTAAAGATACTGAAGTCTCTATCAAGAAAGACTTTGACATTAGTTCTATGCCAGGGCCTTGGCGATCAGCAAAGTCAGTTGTTATCGGAGCAATGAAACTCAATATCCCATTGATTGATACCAATGGTCTCTATTTTGGTAAAACCAATCTTCAAATGAAGATCAAAGAACTCAAAGCTTCACCAGAAGTTGTTATGGATGTTGAATATTATTCAACAAAGATTATTCAGGCGCTGATCAAAGTTCCTGATGACATCAAAGCAAATGTTTATGCTTCAGTTAGGTTCCATGTAGGAGGATAAATGTTAACAAAAGGTATTGAAGTTCAAAAGTATATTAGGGCCAGTGCAGGTAGGGCTGGTCTTAATGTTATTTTTGAAGATATAAATCAACCTAGGCATGATGGAAAGACAATCTATCTGCCTAGGATCACAGACAAAACCACAGACGAAGACTTGAAGCAGCTTATGGCTTCAGTTGACCATGAGGTTGCTCACGATAGATTCTCTTCGTTTGACATCTTGAGAGAAATAGAGGTTGATCCAAAGGGAATCTTGATGTTCACATGGAATTTTCTTGAAGATTCTCGTGTGAATGCTATTGAAGCTGTGGAATACAAAGGCTTCAGAGATAACTGGGATGATTGCTCTAGTTCTTTAGTGGAAGAGATTCTCACTAAAGCAGCTACACAAGAGCCAACAGCAGTTACCAAGATCACAACAGCAATGTTGTGTTGGGAAAGTAGGGTATCTGCTTCCTTGTTTCCAACAATAGAACTTGTGTCAAGCAAGTTTAATCCTGACAAGGAAGTTACAAATGTTCTTAATAACTATGTTGATCGTCTTCTGGATTGCCATCAAATTTACGACAAAAGACTAGGTACTAAGGCAACTTATGACTTAGCTTTTGACATCTTGACTGAGTTGAGTAAAAGTGATCCAAAAGAAGAACAACAAGAAGAACAAAAGAAAGACCCCCAAAAGGGTACAGGAAACCCCATAGAGGGTACAAAAGAAGAAAAGAAGGATGGGGACACTGTACCAACAGAAAAACCCTCTAAAGACAAAGAAAACGGTAAAGAAGAAAAAGAACAAAAAGATGATGAGTACAAAATCATCAAAGTTGTACTCACCAAAGAAGACTTGGAGAAATACTCATTAACTATGCCTGAAGATGGCAAAAGGATGGGTAAGGTTGGTATTAATTTTGATCCAGTTGATTTAACTGGTGGCAGTTGGGACTTAACAGACTACAAAGATTTTATTGTAGTTGATTATCCAAAGAATCGTGGTGATCCAAAGTACTTAACTTCCAATAAGCATAGTGAAGATTTTATGACGAATTACAAGAGTAGGGTTGAACCTAAGCTTGTTGATCAAGAGAACTTTGCACAACAAGTACGAAAGCTAATTCAAATAAAAGCTAAAGTACAAAGGCAGTATGGAGTAAAGAAGGGTAAATTAGATCAATCTAGGTTGTCTCGAATATGTTTCAATGCTCCCGGTTTCAATGAAAGAGTATTCAAGAACAAAATAGATAATAAGGTTCTTGATGCTGCAATAACAGTGCTTGTTGATATGTCAGGAAGTATGTCAGGAGACAAAGCATACTATGCTTTAGCTTCTACTATACTCTTGAATGAAGTATGTGGCACCTTAAACATACCCTTGGAGATAATAGGCTTTACAGATGGGTATTCCGGTTATGCAATAGCACCTGTCATGTTTGTCTACAAAAGCTTCAATGATCTCAAAGTGAGCACTGAACAAATCAAAGACTATTTTGCTCTAAGTTCTGCCTACATGATAGGTAATCCTGACGGTGAGAACATTCTTTGGGCAAATGATCGCTTAATTAAGCGTAAAGAGAAGAAAAAGCTAATGATTGTCATGTCTGATGGCTCTCCGGCGGCATCTAAATCTTCTTATGGTGTAGAAGCATTCACATTAAAGGTAATTAAAGAAATAGAAGAATCAAATAAAATTAATATATATGGATTAGGTTTATGTGCAACTGCTGTTACTGAATACTATAAAGCAAACAGTGTTGTTTGGAATCCAGCACAAATACCGAGTACATTGTTGAGTTTAATTGAGAAAAGGATAATCAATGTCTAAGATAGAGAAAGTTGAAGACCTCGTTAAGAAAGCTTTGAAAGAAGCTCTTGACAAAAGAAAAGCAGTATCTGATGCAGCAGCTACAGTTACTTGGGATAGCCCTGAATGGGGAGTAAGACCAGATACGGATGAAGAAAATGCTTTAAAAGCAATAGCATCTGAAAGTGTTGCCCCTACAGTATCTTTTGCAAAGAAACTAGGTGGGTTAATGGCTGGTCAAGAGTATTTCTCAACTGTTATTAATAACAAAGAAATACCCGAAGATGAAGATTTTCCGGTAACTATGTTTGATGAATACAAATGGGATGAACGTATATCTTCTTTTATTCCAAATGTAGATACGTCTTACGTCATTGATCGTGAGTTAGCAGCCAACATCCTAAGAGCTTGGGAACTAGATGAAAAAGTACTTTGCTTTGGCCCTACTGGCGCTGGTAAGTCTTCCCTCATTGAGCAGCTCTGTGCTCTTACAAGACGGCCTTTTGTACGGATTAACTGTACTGGGGACATGGATTCCTCTATGATCTTTGGCCAGTTGACAGCAAAAGATGGTTCAACAATATGGGTTGACGGTGCTGTCACTGAAGCTGTAAAGTACGGTGCTGTGTTTGCTTGGGACGAATGGGACGTAACACCTCCCGAAATCAGCATGGGCTTACAATGGCTCTTAGAGGATCATGGCAAGCTTTTCTTGAAGGAGATGCCCGGTAGCACCAAAGACAAACAAATCATCCCACACGAGCATTTCAGGCTTGTAGCAATTGGCAACACACAAGGCCAAGGTGATGATACGGGTTCACACGCAGGTACAAACGTTCAAAACTCTGCTACATTGGATCGCTTCGGTACAGCAGTCTATGTTGGCTATCTCGATCCTCTCATTGAGGAAAGAATGTTGCTCAACAAGTGGGGTAAGACGGTAGCACCAAAGGTGGCTAAAGAGCTTGTAAAGCTCGCAAACCTCATCCGTCAAGGATATGAAGCAGGTCAATTTAACTTGACAGTCTCACCTAGGTCGTTGTTTAGCATCTGCAAAAAGATTTCTTTTGGTTGTACCTTAAAGAAAGCTTACAAGCTTGTGTATCTCAACAAGTTAAATGACACTCAAAAGAAAGTAGCTGATGAGTTGTTCATCAAGGTGTACGGCAAAGACGTACTGTAAGTATTGAATTAAAAACCATATAGCTCCGTAATTGGAGCTATTTATTTTTAGTTTAGTGAGGTTGTAATGATTGATCGTAAGCTTATTTTAGCTAATGCTCCTAGTAACATAAACGAACAAATCCATGTCAACCACAAAGGTTGTACAGCAGGAGTAGACACAAAGAAAAGATTGTACGTAAAGCGTACATACAAAGGACTTGTGGCGTACTGTCAACATTGTTCTCAATCAGGATTTGCTTCTGACGACAACACAGAAAGACTCTCTTCTTGGATACAAGGCAAGCAGTCACCATTGGTTCTTAATGTGATGCCTAAGTTGACAAGCGTTCCTATGGATGGATCAATTTGGCTCCATAAGAATTACTGCAATGTTGATGACTCAAACTTCAACGGTATTGTTGGTGATCCAAAGAAAATGGCTCTAACCTTACACAATCCTTCTTACGATGTCATTGGCTATCAAGTAAGAAACTTGGTTCCTGATGCCGTTCCTAAGTATTTAACCTACTACAATTTCTTGGGAAATAGGGGAGACTCTAGTTGGTTCCACCTAAACAGCAAGACACTCGTAATCTGCGAAGACTACCTCAGTGCTTATAGGGTCTTTAGAGACACAGGTCATAGCTCAGTAGCGCTACTAAGAACAACTATCTCAGATAGGACTCTTACACAAATAGCAGAGCTAGAGTTCAACACAATCTTTATCTGGCTTGATCCAGATGAAGCAGGCATTTCAGGTGCTACTAAAGCTTACAAGAAACTTAACCATTATTTACCACAGGGGACAACCATTGCCTTCCTCGGCATAAACAAAGAACCAAAAGAATGCACAAAAGCAGAGCTTATAAGCATACTTGTTTAACAAAAGGAATATGTATGAATAACGAAGACTTGTTTGATGAAGATGGCGTAGCAATTCAGGCTGCATTAGATTTGATAAAAATAATCCTTAAAACTGATCCAACTGTATACGATGAGATTGCTGCTCCAGTTGTACTGTTGCTTCGTCAACGTTTGCAAAGTGTATGGAGAGGCAAATAAATGGATTACGATGTACTCTATCTTTGCGCTCATAGCAAAGAAAACCTACAGAAATATAGACGGTATGTAAAACCACATATCGTCGTCAAAGAAACCAACATCATTCTTGATGGTATGGAGAAGTACTACAGAACGTTTCCTAGTATCACAACGTTTAGTTGGGATGCTTTCGGTGCGTTCTTGATAGCTGATCAAAGCAAGAGGCTCACTGACGATTCAATCGTTAAGCTTCGTATGACTTTGACAAAAGCTAAGAGCTTTGTTCCACACCATGCACATGAGGAAGTAGTCAAGACTCTTATTGAGTTAGATTACTTGGCTCAAATCATGGATGAATGTGAAAAAGTCAAAGAAGGTGTTAGTGACCTAGAACACGTTCACATCCTAGCAACCAACGCACTCAAAGATGTGGAGAGATACATTGAAAAAGACGAGTTGTTTGTTAGTGCTGATCTCTCTGCTATTGCTGATCGTATATCAAGCAGTGGCTATGAGTGGAGGCTTGATGCTCTCAACCGATCTCTTGGCCCTCTCAGGACTGGCAACTTTGTTATTGTTGCTGCTCGGGTGGAAGTAGGCAAGACAACTTTCCTCGCAAGCGAGGTGAGTTATATTGCTCAACAGCTACCAAAAGATCGTCCTGTAATCTGGGTCAACAACGAAGAAGAATCGTCTGTTGTCTTCTTTCGTATTGTTCAAGCTGCTCTCGGTCGTGAATCAAAGTCTATGATTTCTGATTCAAAGGCTGCTATGGCAGACTACACGGCTCTTATGGGTGGTGACAAAAACAAAATTCGTGTTACTAAGGACACGAACCACATGAGGGATTTGGAGACATTGTTTCGGGAAGTTAATCCTGGATTGATTATCTTTGATCAACTCGATAAGGTTGCAGGTTTCAAAGAATCTGAGCGAGAAGACATTACACTTGGAAAGATTTACAAGTGGGCTAGAGAGCTTGCTCGTACATATGGCCCAGTGATTGCTGCATCTCAATTGAGTGCTAGTGCAGTAGAAGTTAAAGACCCACCATTTATCGGTATGGATGCTCTTAGAGGTTCTAAAACAGACAAACCCGGTGAAGCTGACGTAGTGATTACGTTGGGTAAGTACAAGGAACCAAAGAATGTCGAAGAAGAAATGATTCGCACAATCAATGTTCCTAAGAACAAGCTTCCCGGTGGAGGAAGCAAGCAAGTAGAACAAGAAAGACACGGACAGTACCTAGTAACAATCGACCCAATACGGGCTAGATTCGAGTAACGCAACATAACGGATGGAAAACCATGACCACCGAAACAGCAATGTTTATAGCAATAGACGTTGAGACCACTCTCAACGGGAACGAAGAGGTAGGATTAGCACACCCAATGCACCCAGACAACAAAGTTGTTTTGTTTGGACACACAACTTCATTTGGCCTACCAAACACAACCTACTTTGCTGATGAGTTTGAAAATAGCTTAGTCGGTTTAAACAGTAGCACGATGATCTGTGGACACAACATATCTTTTGATTTGTTGTACCTGTACAGAACAAACTCCCATATACAGTATTTGCTACAAAAGCAAAAGATATGGGATACACAACTTGCTGAGTACATCTTGACTGGACAACAGAGTAAGTTCTCTAGTCTTGATGAGCTGGCTGTTAAGTATGGGTTGCCTGTTAAAGACGATAAGATCAAAGCTTACTTTCAAGCAGGTCTAGGTTCTGACAAAATTCCTCCAGAAGAGCTTATACCTTACTTGGAGCAAGACCTAATTAACACTTGGGTTATAGCAAACAAGCAATACAAAGCATCAGTAGACTCCGGTCAAACCGTGTTAATCCTCTCTCAGATGGAAGCTTTACACGCAACCACAGAGATGATGTTCAATGGTCTCCATATTGATAAGGAAATTTTAGATAAATACACAGTAGAAGTTGTTAATTCTTATGTAGAAGTAAAGCTTGACTTGGAAGTGTTAGCTCTTGGGCTTGTTGAAGACATCAACAGTCCTAAGCAGTGGTCTCAGTTCTTCTTTGGTGGTAAGAAAAAGATCAAGGTCAAAGAAGAGGTTGGTGTTTACAAAAATGGAAATGCTAAGTTCAAGCTTGTAGATAAAGAATTGGTAATAAAGCCATTCATTATCTATACACCAGACCCTGACAAGGTATCTGCAAAGACTGGTCAGATCAGTGTTGATGACACTGTTCTCTCTGACATGTTGAACCACACAGTAGACGCTAGAGCAATTTCAATCATCAAGTCACTCCTGAAGTACAGGGAGCTATCAAAGCAGCTCTCAACCTACGTACAGGGCCTTAGCAAACACATCATTGGTGACTACATCCACGGCAAGCTCAACCACACAGCAACAGTCACAGGAAGGTTGTCATCTACTAACCCTAATTTACAAAATATAAGTAATAACCCCATAAAACAAATCTTCACTTCAAGGTACGATAACGGCTTGATTGTTGAGGTTGACTTCAATCAGCTTGAAGTTGTGGCTCTAGCTCATGTTACTAGAGACAAGCAATTGATAGCTGACATCAGTGGTGGGTCTGACATCCACAGTGCCTTGTACAAAGATATGTTTGGCAGAATGCCAACCAAAGAAGAGCGTAAGCCCTTCAAGTCTAGAACCTTTCAATTGATCTACGGAGCAGGAGCTAAAGCAATCAGCAAACAAGCAGGTTGCAGCTTAGAAGAAGCTAAGAAATTTATTGAAGTGTTTTACACTCGTTACCCATCAGTAGCTAAGTGGCACACAGAGTTTGCAGCTCATGTAGAAAAGTGGGCTAGGCATGAAAGTACTGATGGTGTTAAAGACAAGATGAGAACATACACACATCTTACAGAGACAGGTCGTAAGTTTGTATTCAAAGAATACTACAACGAAAGTAGTTGGTCTTCTAGGATGTATACGTTCTCACCAACAGAATTGAAGAATTATCCCGTTCAGGGATTAGCAACCGGAGATATTGTCCCGATGATGTTGGGAATTATCTTTAGGATGTTGAAAGGCAGAGAAGATGTGAAGATGGTTAACACCATCCATGACTCTCTTATGTTTGATGTTAAAGGCGATTCTGCCGTAGACTTTATATTGGAGATTACAGATGTTCTAAAGGAAACACATGAGTACTTTGAAGATATTTTTAAGAAGCCTCTAGCTCTGAAGCTCAATGCAGGAGCTAGTTATGGCCCCAATTGGTACAACATGGAAGAAATGTAAAAATGACAATGATGACAGGCGTAGTGGAAGCAGTCTCCACAAAAGAAGTAAACACTAAGTTCGGTGCAAAGCTGACATACAGCATGAAAGTCAACAACGCTTGGGTTAAATGTGGTTTTAAAGACCCCGGTGTTCAAGTTGGTTACACTGTTGACTTTGATGGCATTACAGGTGTTTACGGGGTAGAAGCTAAAGCAGTTAACATTACAAGCCGCACAGTAGCAGCAGCACCTTCTCCGGCGCCGACTGCCGGAGGAGGTGGAGCAGCAGCACCAAAAGCGGCATACAGCAGCTCAGGCTACAAAGAAAAAGTGTTTCCAGTACCAGCACTGCATGGTGATCGTGCAATCGTTCGTCAGAACGCATTGGCTAGGGCAACCGACCTCTATATTGCAGCTCGTGGTGGTAAGCCTTTTGATTTGGAAACAACAACTCTTGATCTCGTTATTAAATTTGCTCGTAAGTTTGAAGCTTACACAGCAGGTGATCTCGACATGGCAGAGGTGATGATGGAAGAATCAGCAGCTAATGCCGATAGTCTTCCTCAATTTTAAGTAAGTTACGGGGGTCGTTAAGCCAGCAATCGAGGATGTCAACGTAGGAAGTTTTCTGGCTTTCTGTCCTACTTAATTGAAGACCAAATCGAGACCCCCACCTAACGGTCAGAGTAGCAATACTCTGGCCTATAGGACTGCGGTTTTTCGCGCACACAAAGGAGAAAGTAAGTATGAAAGCGTTAATAGACGCAGACATTGTGGCTTATAGAGCCGCATGTAGTGCAGAGGAAGATGATCTTTGGATTGCTTGTGCTAGAGCTGATCAGATGATGCAAGACATCATTGCAGACACAGGAGCTACGTCTTACGCAGCATACCTGACAGGTAAGGGTAACTTCCGTAGGGAGCTTACCGAGACTTACAAAGCTAACAGGCCCGATGATCGTCCTAAACATTGGCAAGGGGTACGAGAGTTCCTAATAACAAATCACAAAGCTATTGTTTGTGATGGCTTTGAAGCTGATGACCAGTTAGGTGTTGATCAAGACAAGACGCACGGTTCTACCGTGATCTGTTCTATAGACAAAGATTTGCTCCAGATTCCTGGAAAGCACTACAACTTCGTTAAGAAAGTATTCCAAGAAATCACCCATGACGAAGGACTCAAACGACTCTATATACAGAGCTTGGTTGGAGATCGAAGCGATAACATCGCAGGCATTGCAGGTATTGGCCCCGTCAAAGCAGAGAAAGCAATCGGAGGACTCCTTCCAGAAGAGTACTACGAAGCTTGCAGAAGCATCTACAACGATGACGAAAGATTCCACCTCAACATGAAACTTCTGTACATCTGGCAGAAGCCTAACGACCAATGGGAACCACCACAATGAAACGACACGTACCAGCAGGATACCGCAGTGGGTTAGAGAAGAAATTCCAATCCGCTTGCGAAGCAAGGGGTTGGAAACTAGGGTATGAAGAAGACAAGATTAAGTACATCGTACCTAGTAGCGCCCATAGCTACACACCAGACTTCACTGTTACTAAGAACGTCTACATAGAGACCAAGGGTCTTTGGGTAGCAGAAGATAGAAAGAAGGCTTTGCTCATCAAAGAGCAACATCCAGAAATCTCTATCTTGTATGTATTCCAGAGGGATCAACCACTCTATAAAAAGAGTAAAACCACCTACTTGGAATGGGCTGCAAAGAACGGGTTAGAAGCCTGTACTTTTGCAGATGGCAATGGTTGGGCAAATTACATTATGTGGCACATGAAATGACTATTTATAAACTAGAGTATCCCCAAAGGGCAGTCTTGCAATCACTCGTTAGACCTACAGTCTTTGGCTTGTTCCAAGACACACCTAACGTTGGTCTCAACGACTACATCTACAAGCTTCAGAACCAATACCCTGAAGCATTCCATCTCGATGAAGATTCAAAGAAACAAAGGGTGTTTGTTGATGAGCCTAAAACACTTGTACCTCATACTAAGTTTCTTAGGAAGCTCATGCGATGAGCCAGTACTACGATACCGGCAAAGTAAAGATCGGCATCAACTATAAACCAAAGAAGGTTTACCAAGAAGATGAATCAATTGCTGCAAAGTATTGGCATGATCTGTACGTAACTACATTAAAAAACGCGCAGGACTATGCCGCTAAAGTAGGTGAAGATATTGGGCGTTTGGAACGAGAGCTACAAAGAAGCCAAGGGTACGGCTACGAAAAAGGGTTCCTTGATGGCGCACAGCACCAGATGAAGTCCAGCGTGGACAAGGCGGTTAACTCAATGGCGCAACGCCCGTGGGTCGGACTGACGGATGAGGAGATGATGCAGATTTACGCTGAACTCAAAAGTGTTGTTGGGTTTTATTCTGTAGAGAAATACGCCCGAGCCATTGAAGCCAAGTTAAAGGAGAAAAACACATGAACCAAGAAATGCAACGGATCATGGAAACGCTGATGCTGATCGAGTTCTGGCCCCGCAAGTGGCCCTGTTTTGCTGTTGGGTTTGTGAGTAGCGGCAACGAGTTTGTGCTGCACTTGTATGTGATTTGTTTCCGTATTAGATGGGGGTATTGATATGAGTGATCTTACACAAGCGTATTACGATAAAAACTATTTTGACAAAGCGCATTACGAAGCCATGCGCCAGTCCGACAAAATGAAAATTCGCCCTTCCGATTCAGTTGCGGGCGTCAAGCGGTTAAGGCCGCATATACACGCCGAGTTTATTCACGCTTGGGCTGATGGCGCTCAGATTGAATGCCAAAGTGCTGATGGTAGGTGGGTAACGCTGCCCACTCTTGCATGGGATTCACTTAGTAAATACCGTATCAAGCCAGACCCAGATGTTGTCTTGTATTATTGTGAACCCCATCTTCGCAATTCAGGACACGTATCTAAATACGACGATGACAACTTAAAAGTTACCTTTGATGGTATGACAGGCAAAATTAAATCAGCGGAGGTGATATGACTGACACGGCGAAAGCATTTGATGCTGTTGCGGCTTTAACTGAAGACGGCTGGATATGGGATGGCGATCAATGGCAACGACCGCCACAACAAGAGCCTGTGGCATGGATGTCTCTCAATGATTATGACGATCGAGTGTCCGTGTACGCCGCCCCACCACAACGCCCTTGGGTCGGGCTGACGGATGAGGAAATCAACTCATGGGACTTGCCAGTTTTGCCGACACTTGCTGTGTTTGTCCGGTTTTTGGAAGCTAAGTTAAAGGAGAAGAGCACATGAACCAAGAAATGCAACGGATCATGGAGGCGCTGATGCTGATCTATGGCAGAGACCTACAGGCTGCAACTATCACGGTGTTGCTCAAAGATGGCGACACGGCAGTTCGCTTTTTATCCTCAACCTTTCCTCAAGTGGAGAAGACATGAATGATCTTGCTGCTGAATCGGACAAAGCATGAAAAAAAGATATGTCTGTGCTCTATGTGGTTCTATCTTAGTCAACTGTAGGTGTGATATTGAATGAATAGGGTTACTTCATGGTATCCAAGTGATACCAAGCCTGTACGAGAAGGGTTCTATCAGACCCAACACTATGGATGGCGAGGATGGTCATACTGGTGTGGTTATTGGTGTAACCAAACCAAGACAAAGATACGGCAAGGTAAGTTGCCGGGAGATCAAAACAAACAATGGAGAGGATTGACCTATGACTATCGGCGTTAGTTTTAACAAGAGAATGCAAAAGTGGACAGCAAGAGCTAGAAACACGCATATAGGAGTTTTTGATACAGAAGAAGAGGCTATTAAAGCCAAAAACTATTTTGCACAAGAAAACCTTATTCCAACACCACGTAAGTCCCAACCTTTCTTTTCTATTACGGCTTCTAATTCTGTCTTTACTATGGCAGATTTCCCAACAACTAGGAGAATGCGAGATGCGAATCGGTAACAAAGAGAAGGTAGACCTATACGACGAACTGTTTGCTTTTAGTGTGTTGCTTTTAATTGTGATGATCCCATTTGGTTTGGGTTGCATCATCGGCTACATCTGTCATCCTTAAAGATAAATATGAAAATAGATTCTGAAGCAGCTTATAAAAACATGGCACAAATATACGACATGCAACAACGATGGAAAAAGGAAGCTGAGCAATATGCTAAGTCAACTCCATCTTGGGAATATGTTATTAAGGACATGCAAGAGAGAAATAAAATGGGCGCAGAGAAGTACAATAAGTACCTTTCTCCTGACACCAACGAAGACATGCTTCAGCATATGTATGAAGAGCTATTAGATGCTGCTGTCTACATCAAAACTCTCCTACTTCAACGAGATGACCATGACAATAAAACAGAAAAAGGATCATAAGAATAGAGGCAGCAAAGAGCCTATTACATGGGAAATAAAGAGGTACGGTGTAAAAAAGAGTCTGTTACAAAAAGCACTTCGTAACCAAGAAAAACACAAAGATTACTACAAGGAAGAAGTTGATGAAGAGTCCGTTTAAAACATCGTTTGCAGAAAACATTTTTAGGTTTAAGTATGCACAGAATCCCAGTGATACATGGGATCAACTTGCTGATAGGTTGGTAGAAGACGTTTGTGGTACTCGTCACGGTACTACAAATAAATTGATGTCTGATGGTGATCGTAAACAGCTTGCCCAGTACATCAAAGAAATGAAGTTTATTCCCGGAGGGAGGTACTTGTATTATGCAGGTCGTCCTTTTAAAGCTTACAACAATTGTTACTTGCTTCGTGCTGAAGAAGATACTCGTGAAGAGTGGTCGGCAGTTACTTGGCGAGCTATGTCTTGTCTAATGACAGGTGGAGGTATTGGAATTGATTACTCACGGCTACGTGCAGCAGGTAAAACTCTTAGTCGCACTGGAGGCACTGCTTCTGGCCCGATTCCACTCATGCACGCGATCAATGAGATCGGGCGCAATGTCATGCAAGGAGGCAGCAGACGTTCGGCAATATATGCGAGTCTTAATTGGCAACATCTCGACGCTAATAGCTTCCTTACTGTCAAAAACTGGACACCAGAAATAAGGGCTGCAAAAGAAAAGAACTTTAATGCTCATGCTCCTTTGGACATGACTAACATCTCTCTTAACTATGATGATGCTGCCCTAGGTGGCTTCACTATGGATAAGGGCCGTGTTACTAGTAGCGAACTAGCAAGCAATCCAGTGTTTCTCAAAAATGTTCGACAAGCAATGGAAACAGGGGAACCTGGGTTTTCATTTAACTTTGGAGACAAACAAAATGAAACACTCAGGAACGCTTGTACAGAAGTTACCAGTGAAGATGATTCCGACGTTTGTAATCTTGGATCAATCAACCTCGGTAATATCGAGAGTCTTGAGGAATTCAGAAGCATTGTCAGCTTGGGTTCCAAGTTCCTTGTTTGTGGAACTCTCCGAGCAGATTTGCCTTACGACAAAGTTCATAAGGTTCGAGAAAAGAATCGACGACTTGGGCTTGGTCTCATGGGTATCCATGAATGGCTCCTCAAACGAGGAGGCTCTTATGATGTCTCCCCAGAACTCCACCAATGGTTAAAGGAATATAAAGATGGATCAGAACTTGCCGCCAACGATCACTGTGATCGACTGTTTATCTCTCGTCCAGCAGCATATCGAGCGATTGCCCCCACTGGAAGCATTGGTATCCTTGCAGGTACTACAACAGGAATTGAACCACTATTCGCTGTCGCTTACAAAAGGCGTTATCTTACCGATGGTACAAAGTGGAAGTACGAGTACGTTGTTGACTCCACCGCCGACCTCCTCATCCGGGAATATAATCTTACCCCCGACAAAATTGATACTGCCTACAAGCTGAGTCACAACTATGAACAACGAATTAGATTCCAAGCAGACATTCAAGATTACGTTGACATGTCAATTTCAAGCACCATCAACCTCCCCTCGTGGGGTAGCCGGGATAATGATGAGTCCTGCGTGGTGGGGTTCTCTAAGGTACTGGCTCATTACGCACCTAGGCTACGAGGGTTTACATGTTACCCAGATGGAAGTCGAGGAGGCCAACCCCTAACGGAAGTACCTTATGAAGAAGCCATGAAGCACAAGGGTGTTATCTTCGAAGAAAATGACATCTGCGACATCACAGGTAAAGGTGGTAGCTGTGGCGTGTAACTAGTAACATCCTTGGGTATATTTTTTATTAATATACTCAAGGCTCACAGGCATCAGATCAAAGGCTCCATCTTTAACGTCATGGAGTACAAGAAACCCTCTCCAATGATTCTGATTACCCTGTGGGCCTAGATAGTCCTCATGATGCTCATAACAAGACCCTGCTATCACAGACGTTAGCAACCGTCCATCAGCTCTATACCCCGTAGTAATCTGAAGACCTTGTTGGTGACCAGCAATAGAAGACATAGAAGTCTTACGAAGCTGAGCAGCAGCAGTACCAGCAGGTCTACCCATCATTCCAGTAGTGAAGTAGTGGCTAAAGGCTATACCTTCAATCAAGACTACCTCTAAAAATGGATGTACTTCCCAACCAAACTTCTCATAGCACAGGTTGTCTACGGACAATAGGCCATCAAGGTTAGGATGATCGTTAACCGTT
The DNA here is from genome assembly GCA_032358315.1 of Ophiocytium majus. Lineage (NCBI taxonomy): Eukaryota > Xanthophyceae > Mischococcales > Ophiocytiaceae > Ophiocytium > Ophiocytium majus. The sequence continues at coordinate 29,250 of JAULBY010056326.1, forward strand.
TTGTTGATACGGTTCTCATGGTTGCCTAGGGTCATAACCATACGAGGCTTGTAGCGCTTTTCGTGGTTCTTCTTAGCCTTCTTATTCCAATCAACAATTGGAGCTAAGAGCTGTGCCATAGCGTCCTTACTAGATTCAATATCTAGTTGGTACCTACGACCCTCAAAGCTCTTCTTACCTACGTCATACGAGCTAAGAGAAGGCATGTCAGCGAAGTCCCCAATGCAAACAATAATCTCCGGACGTTTCTCCAAGATGTATTGCCCAATTTTATTGAGGTAAGTAAAGTCACAACCCGGTTTAGCTTGTACATCAGGTAGTACTAAGATGCGCGTCATTTAGCTGCAACTCCCTGTACCTTTTCAACTGTACGGAGTCCACCAAGACCAAGCATACCCATAAGAATAGGTAGCATCTCAGCAGTATCCGCAGGTTGCATCTTAAGCTCATGACCTAAGTAAGCAGCCACAAACAAAGCAATCTTAAGACCAATCCAATTCCAAGCACAAGCAGCACCACACACCCAACCAATAGCAGGTCTCCAACCGGAAACAAACACAGAAGAATTAACAGCCTCTACCTTGTTAATATCAAGTTGACCTTGAACAACCATTACAGCAGCAGCTAGTTGTTGCTTCTCTGCTTCAGATTTATCAGGCCATATTTTATTGATTACAGCGTCTGCGAGTCCAGATATGGCTCCCAAACCAGTTATATCTAAGCCCATATTATTCTCCTAGGAATAGGTTTTGTTCTGCAAGCCTACGGTTAAGAAGTCCTGGAATGTGCTCCTTACCAACCATATCCCACTTGAGGAACTGTTTATAAGCGCCATCAACATCACCGTTATTTAGCATACGAAGCAAGGTAGACTTGCTAAGAGCAGTAACACCTACGTTGTAAGCAAACACAACAAGAGCATCGAATTGATTTTGTGTAATGGTACTAGTAACACAGTTGTTCACACCAGCTACAGTGCGCTTTACATCATTACATAATAGTTCTGTAGCTTTCACTGGATCAATGATGTCATGTGAAGCAACACCATCACCTGGAACAATCAAATGACCATAACCCACAGTCATTTTGCCTCCAGAATCAGGGTAAGGTTTAGCCCTAAACCCTTCTACCTTCTTGATAAGGTTCAAACCTTTATCTGATAAGTTCATTATTAACTCACTTGTATTACTGAAAGGATCACACCAGCCGCAGCGGGGTGGATTGGAGCCACTGTACTTGCCGGAAACGTAACAACAGCAGCATCACCATTGAGGTTATGCCAATAGAACTCTAGGTATTGACCAGCAGTAAATTGGTAAGTGTACTGTACGCATATGACAGTATGTCCATCAATACTACCTTTCTTTACTGGCACAGCAACAACACTTGCTGATCCTGTTTGTGCTACACCATTAATGGTAGGCCAAATAGTAAAGTCATCGTAGTTAGCAGACGTATTCTTTAGCTGAATACTAATGATGATGCTATACACACCTGCATTTGTTACATAAATGCTATTAGAACCAGATGCCTTTGTAATACCAGAAGTGAAATCAACAGTATTAATTATAAGTTGAGTAACAACGTTTGATAGCGCTGTCTGGGCGGCAGTAGTATCTTGAAAAGCACCGTATGCTTTTGTTGTAGATGCAGCTTGAGAAATAGTTATAGATGCTGGAGCAATAGCAATCTCAATACCAGTACCAGCAGTAATATAAGCAGGAGTAAAACTATGGTCTAAAGTTTTACCAATTAAAACTTGACCATCCAATCCATTACCAACAGACAATGTGTTGGCATGTATGTCTCCACCTGTAATAGATACGTTGCTAGCATTTTGTGCTGCCATTGATCCAAAGACTGCATTGCTAAGTTTTTGAAACCAATCTCTCCAAACAAAACATTCTCCAATTTTATCTTGGGGAATAGGTGTGTTTTTAATAGCCATGTTATATGTTTAGCAGTACTTCTTGTTGGTGTATCCCATTTTCTTTAAGATGGGGAGTTGCTTTTCTAACCTACATCCGATGTCAATGCGGTAGCCAATGCTGTTAGGAATGTTGATCTTCTTCTTGAGAGTACCATAGCACTCCTCACGAGCTTCTTCGACAGTCTCACCTACACCAGTAACAATACATACGTAGTTACCCGCAGTAACAATCTGTTCTTCATTAAGCTTAACCTCACCTTTAACCATAGCAGGAGCTTTGCCACACATAGCTTCAGCAAGATGAACGTTCTTAATAACATCATCCATAGTCAAGTCAAACATAGGGTAGCCAGCAGATTCTTGCTTAGGAGTACCTTTGTCATGTGGATACGGAGGCATAGAAACAACTACACCACAAGCAATCTTGTTGCTAACCTTCAAGGTATCTTTACCATCAATAAGGTCTAACATCCACTCGGCTGGATCACCCTTGTGAAGAGCTTGTTGGATCATAAACAAAGGCCATCCAGGTCTCATAGTGAACTCCAAAGGCCAAGGACACCCGTCATCATCAATGATGCAGTTGACATCAATGTAACCCGTGTAGCGTAGCCCCTTGAGGAAGTCTTCCAAGGGCTTTAGAACAGCGTCAGCAAGCTTAGAGTCTTGTGTGTAGTAGACGATGGTACCTTCTTCACCAGTAGACACACCCAAGTCACCAGCAAGGAGCTTCTTGAACTCATGGTTGATACAGAAGTGTTCGGAGAATCCTTTAGGCCCAAACCAAGAACCAACAGCTACCTCATAGCCACCATGAAACTCTTGGAGGATAAACTCACCCTTGTAAGCATTGTTCTTCTTCCACTTCTGGAGCATGAACACCATGTCAGCAGGAGACTTAGCTACATAGCTGAGAGCCTTGTCACCGTCTCCTAGTGGCTTAGATACGTACCTCTTGTTGTTCTTAATAACATAAGCGATAGCATCATCGTACTTGGTAAACTTCTGGGAAGGAATGGTCTTGATACCAGCTTCATTCATTACCTTAGCACCGTACTCACGGTCTTGTTCCCAACGGTTAGTGTCAATAGATGGCCCAATGATTGGGTAACCTTGATCACGATACCGTTCGAGAGGATGAATGTAGTAGGTATTGTCCGTACAGAAGATAAGATCAGCCCAGTTCATGTGTGGTTCCCAAGCGGGAACACGAGTCAACAACCCACCATCACCAACCATAGACCTAGAACCATCTTTGTTATTACGGATGTAAGCCTTGACCTTGTGTCCGTAAGCTTGGCACCTAAGAGCAAAGTCCAAGCACACACCACCAGCATCAATAATAAGAATATTCATGGCCTATAGGTTCCCTGTTCACGTTTCTTAATACGACCCTTAGCAGCAGCAGCTTCTCTCTTACGAGCAGTTCTTTCAGCTTCTCTTTGCTTCTCAGTCTTAACTTTAATGTCTAGTTGCTTAGCAATAAATTTACCTTCACCACCATCCTCTTGCACAGCAGCCACAAGACTAGGAGCTTGTGGTATCTGTTTAACAGCATAAGAACCTATGTCACTAGCAATGTCACCCGCAGGATCATCTGGATGGTATATAGGTTTACCAGTAAAGATGTTCTTGTTAAATGCAGCTTGACCAAGAGTCAACAACATAGGATTGAAAGTAAACACAGGCCAGATCAAAGCACTAGCATCCCTCTCACCAGAAAGAACCTGTTCACCAGCATGTATCAAGTGGTATGGTCCTGCCCTACGTTGCTCTGCACCCTCACCAAACAAAGCTTGTGCTAACGAATCCATCATAGGATAGATAGCAGCCATAGCAACACCAATAGCGAGCATAGAGTCTACACCATCTCTAAAGTACCTACGACCTTCAACACTCGTAAGGTTCTGTGGATTTATATCCTTTATCGTATTGACGAGGGACTTTACCATACCATAGTGGTACCTAGAGAACATTGAGATGTTAGGGTTTTTAAGAGCTTTAGCTAAACCGCGACTACCAAGTACCTCTGGCCCCATCCTATAGTTAGGCATGTGTCTTTCTACTTCTTTAACACCATCTTCGGTACTCATCTTTGATCCAGTACGCTTCTCATGCCTATCCATAACCTCATGTAGATATTGAAAATACATTACGTCACGAGTAAACCACATAGCTTTCTGAGAAGCTTTAGATATACCGTTGTACAAGTCACCTACACTAGTACCCAACTTCTTAGCCAAGATTTTCATGTTACCTTGGTTCTCAGGAGTCTCTAGGTACTGCTTGGTAGCATGTTTCTGCATCTCTTCAAAGTAATTGTTGCGAGGATCAGCACCGAGGATAGACCCACCCTCACGCATGATGTCCCTATAGAACTGAGTCTGTTGACCCACATCTCTCCAAGCTTTAGCACCAGAAGAACCAAGCCTAGACCAACCACCAGTAAGAGGAACCCAACCAGTAAACCCACGAGCATTAAACAAGTGCATTACTTCGTTGAACATATGTGGAACAGGGTTAAGCATCATGTTCTTTACAACTTGATTGCTTAGCTTCATCCACATAGTGTTGTCCCAAACCTTAGCAAAGTCTTCAATGATTGCTGCGGTCTTAGGATCAAAATGGTATCCCCTTAGTTGGGGAATCTTATCTATGTTCTCTGGTACTTTCCAACCAGCAGGCAAGTCTTTGAGAGCATCATCTGGGCCATGAGCTACCCTCTTAAAGAGATCAGACTGCTTAAGGTTGTTGATAAACTCTAGGTCACGAGATTGCTTACGCAAAGCCATGATAGCTAAAGCTTGCGAAGCTAAAGAGTCCTTTAAGTATCTGTATGGAGAATGAGACTCAATATCAGGAACTTTAGCATCAACAAGAGTAAATTCTTTACCTCCTAAAGAAAACTTATCACCACGCTTAAACTCTAGATTGTCAGTGTGGTAGATCATCTTCTTCTTATTGTCTTTCCACTCCCACACTTCTGTACCCTTGGTAATCTTACGGGTACCAGTTACCTTGTCATCCTTATCTTTAATTTGTACTTCAGCATTCTTAGATTGACGATGTATTTCAACAACACGACCATCATTAAGCTGATAGACGGTACGTTCCATAGCAGCGTTAGCTTGGTCAGCAACCTTCTCACCAAGAGGAGTCCTGTTAGCAAACAACTCCTTGAGCATCTCTTTCCAGTTACTAGTAACACCACCACCCTTAATACGAACACGTGACTGACCAGTAACAAACTCTTCACCAACATCACCACCATTAGCTTTGATCTTTTTAATCAAAGCTTTTAGTTCTTTATCACCAGCTTCATGAAGAGCTTGAGCTTCAGGAGGAAGCTCTTCACCACGTTCACGCTTAATGAACCAGTCTTCTAGTTGTGCTTTAGTTACCTTGCCATTTTTTATAATGTTTGTATACCAAGTAACCAGCTCAGACTTATCAGCAGTCTGAAAGGTATCAATCTTATGAAGACCATCATCTAAGCCTTGTTCATCCTTGGGAACAGGGATAGAACGTTCCTTCTGATCTTTGTTCCAATCTTGAAAGAACTTCTGGGCCATACTTCTCATGAATATCAGTGGCGTGTTTAATCATCTCTTCCTTGTTAGGAACAGATCGAGGATCTACTTTCTCCGCTTCTTTGGCTACTTCAGGTGTAGTCTTCTCAGCAAGCTTCTCGGTATCCATAACCGATGGAACTAATCTTGGTTTGTTAGTTCCATCTTCAGGTGGCAATGATTCTCTAATAGACTGCTGCAAGTCATCCATTTTTGTAATTACTGCTTCTGGGTACTTTTCAAATGTTTCTAAAACTGAAATTCTTTCCCTTTCCAACCTCATTCGTATAGTTTTATTTGCAGGAGTATTTTGTTCACTATAAGGTAACTCTTGAAGTTCTCGAAGAGACTTATTGATTTGTCTAATATTTGTATCAA
>JAULBY010056327.1:0-11054 GCA_032358315.1 Ophiocytium majus
CGAGTGAGGCCCTCGGTGCCCCTGCCGTCGGCGGCCACTGCGGGGGTGCGTGTGTAGGGGCCGCTGATGCTGGGTTTGAGGGCGTCTTGCGGAGGGAAACCGCCGCCGTGCGAGTGCAGCTCAGAGTGCAGGAAGATGCGCGCCACGCCGCGCGTGATGGCGTCGGTGACCAGGCGGTGCAGCGCCGCGCAGCGCAGGTCCCTGTGTGTTGGGGGGGGGGGGGCGGGGGCGGGGGGGGGGGGGGTGGTGTGTGTGTGGTGAGCAGGTGTAGAGGGCATGGCGCTGCTGCGCGCACAGCGGCGTGTCGCTGTTGTAAACGGCCGCGAGAAGTGTGTGACGTGAGGCAGGTAGCATGGCATGGCGCTGCTGGGCGTGCCGCAGTGTGAACGAAACCTAAGAAGCTGCTAAGCCCAGATACTGCCGTGGCTGGGGCAAAATACCAGGCCGAAACCTGTGGGGTGATTTGTCCACCTGGTGAAAAGCACCAGACAGCCCCCAGTGTGTCGCTGCTGTAAATGGCAGCGCTTCTCGCTGCGCACCGGCCCAAGCCGGCCGGCGCTGCTTGCTGCGCGCGTTGGTACAACCAGCCCCCCGCCGTGCCAGCAACTCCCAAAAAAACGCCAAAGGATAGCCACTTCCGAGGGGTGTGAATGGGCGTCCACCGGCTCGCGCCGCGCGCACTCGCCTGCAGAGGCACATGCGCGCCATCCCCTCCTCGTCCAGCGGCAGCGCGTCATGCCCGCCGGCGAAGCGCAGGCCGTTGTACGCGCGCGCGAGGGCGTCGTACTCGGAGCGCCAGCCCGCTGCGAGCAGCAGCGCCGCCGCGCAGTGCGCAATGTGTCGGATGTGTATGAGGCGCAGGATGCCGGGGCTGCTGCGGATGGTGCGGGACGTCTGCAGGAGTGTCGCGAGGCAGCCCTCCTGCGTGGCAAAAACACAAAATAAAAAAAAGCGCAGGCGCCGGGGTGTGTGTGTGTGTGTGTGGAGGTTGGTGGTGGTGCGGCTGGTGGCACCAGGGTCGGCCGTGGTGGTTGGTGTGTGTGGTTGCGCTGCTGGTGCATTGGTGGGAGAGGCACAGGGTAGGCGTACGTTAGGGTGCGTGGTGCTGAGCAATGCCATCTTGCTGGGTACAGTAGTAAGCAGGGGACAGCATGCGGTGTCCAGTCGCGCACACGCCATGTGCACAGGCATTCCGTGCCCTGAGCAAAAGTAAACAAGGTGCGGGCGTCAGAATCAGGCCGTGAGATGCAAACGGCTGCAAAACGTTTCCACCAACAAGCAAACTTCCGGAGTAGATAAGACATGCGCCTAGATATAAAGGGTTGTCGAGGAAAAAGTTGAACTGAAATACATCAAAACACCTTATCACGCGTCTGAAGCTATGGAATGGCAGCTCGAGATGCGGCCCCCGGCCAGCAGGCGGCCCCACACCCGCCCACAGCAGCAGCATGTGTGGTCACAACAACAAAAAATACACCGACGAGCAAGCAACCAAACACACGGCACACCAGCAACAGCAGCAGAAGTAACGGGAGGAGGACTGTGCACAGTGTCCATGTGCGTTGCGCGCGCGGCCTTACCTCGTCCCCCGTGAGCAGTCGCAGGAACAGCAGCTCGGGCAGCACCCGCAGGTTGCGCCAGCTGGGGCGCTGCAGGCTGGTGGGCCCCACCGCCTCTGCGAACCGCTCCACCAGGCAGTGCACGCGCGCGCCGACTTGCCGTGCGTGCGCCATCTGGCCTGGCGTGCCCGCAGACACAACCAGCTGCATCACCTGCATGTGCCGCAGTGGCACACACATGAGAGGGGGGGCGGAGGGGGGGGGGGGGGGCATTAGCGCAGGCAGCGGGCGTGTGTCACCGCAGCCTTGTGCGCTGGACAAGGCTATGGCCCTGGGAGGTGCTGGCGGGGTGGCGGGGCGCTAGCCTGCCATTGCCAGCTGTGAGCGGTGTGCTGCCAATGTGTGTGCTCAGCAAAGGCGTGCATGCGCATGTGCGGCAGCCGCTCTCGGCCGCTCGTAGTGGTGCACATGTGAAGCGAGCTACAAGTGCTCAACAGCGACAAGCGACACGTGCCCAGCGGCAGACGCTGAACAAGAGCTCAGCAGCGAACACCAGCAGTTGCTCAGCAGCCATTAGTTACAGTTGCTCAGCGGCAGGCAGCGCACCTGCGACGACCTGAAGCCCAGCGCCATGAGCGCCGGGATCATGCGCGTGCCGCCACTGGTCGCCGTGTCCAGGACGGCGGCCGCCTGCCGTGTGTCAAGCTGCGTGAGGCCCTCCAGCGCCGCCCGCAGCTCGTACAGGGTTGACAGCTGAGATGTCTGCGCATACACACACACACACAAACACACCGTGGGAGGGGGCGGAAGCGCCGAGAGTTGTGAACCAAGCAGGCCAGCCAGGGCGCCCTCCTTTTGGGGGGGGGGTTGTGGCAACGCACACGCAGGGAGTGTGGTGCATGGGTGTGTGTCACTGCCCGCGGCGGCGCATCAGCAAAGCGGCGTGTGTGCGTGTGCGTGGGAGGGGGCGCCATGCCCCCCCCACACACCACCGGCAGCAGGCGCCCCGTACGTCAATGGCAGCTCTGCACAGGGTGCGTTGCACAGGCGTCCAATGGCAGCTCTGCACGGGGTGCATTGCAAAGGCGGGCACGCCACTTGCCATGAGCGCGGCTACACAGTGTACTTCTCACGAAGGATGTACCTCTACTGAAGTGAGAAGTACACACAAAGTTTATGTATGCGACGCCACTTGCCATGTACTTCTGCTGAAGTATGAAAAGTACCCACAAAGCATGTATGCGACGCCACTTGCCATGAGCTCGGCGGTGACCTCAGCCAGCCGCCGCTCGTCCGTCAGGTCGCCGGGCTGCGGAAGCGGCGGCGGCAGCAGCGCGGGCGGCAGCGCCACGTCCGGCAGCCCCTCAATGGCCGGAGCGAGGGCGGCGAGGCTGATGCCAGGCTCGCCCTGGCCTATGGTGTTGCAGTGGGCCCAAGAAGGCCTGTTGGGAGGCGTTGTGTGTGTGTGCACGCGCGCGGCGGTGGGGTAATTGTTAGTGTGTGTTGGGTGTGGTGGGGATGGGAGAGCGCGGAGTGGTGCAGGGCGGGGTGGCAGCTGTGTAGGTGTATGAAAGAGACGTGTGTGAGCAACTGACTGAAACACATTCTGTCAGCAGCAACGAGCTGTGACTAGCTGTGCATGTCACGCACGCCGTGGGATGTATGATGACTCGGGGGACCTTCCTGGGCACGGCACAGCACACACACACATGCTGCGCAACTTCTCATGACCATTCTTTGGCTGCTGCACAGAGTTTGCTACCCTGCCAGCCATGTTGGCCCCGCGGCAACGCTCCATAAACCCAGCAGCCATGCCACGGCGGCACCCACACACGCCGCACACGCTGCGCCGGCACACCCACCATTGTGTGCGCCCCGTCCTGAGGCAGTACTGGCGGAACGACCCCTCCACCGAGGCGATGATCTTCCGTCCCACCTCGGCCATCACCCACGCGTCCAGGGGCACGCCGCCGTCGCCGAGCGGCGCCCCCTGAGCGACGCGCTCCGTCACCAGCTCCCGCATGATGTCGTAGCTGCCCCTCAGGGCGGCATACATTCTGCGCGTGTGCCCGGGGGGGGGGGGGAGGGAAAGGGGGGGGGGGCACAGCAAGGCAAGGCATGGGTAGAGGGGCAGGAAGGTAGGGGCAGGGTGTGGCGTGGGTGGGAAAACGAGGTACTGACTGCGGGTTACAAGTTCTGTGCCCTGCACGCTGCCATACGGAAGGGTCCGGGAGGCACACATGCAAAGTGCGACTCGCCAACAGCGGTTAGCAGTGTATATTTTACAGTATGGTGCCATAACATAACATGCGGAGTGTTTTATTTATTTGCACTTGTGGGCGTGAAGAGCCCATGTCATGCATGCCAGCACGCCCACTGGTGGCCATGGCAAATGCATGGCAGTGTATGTATAGACACGCAGAGTAGTTCAGAAGTAAATGTGTGTCCATGTGGCTACCCGCTTGCAGATGCCGCGCCGCCTCACCTGCGGGGGTCTTCCCTAACGAGAAACAGAAAGCCCAGCCCCAGGCACGCTTGCACCAGCTCGGGCTGCGGCACGCCCGCAGTCCTGCACAGGTGCAGTGCCGACACTGTGACAGCGGCGTACGGATCTGACGCCTCCAGCTCGCCTGCAGTGCAGGAGCCGCAGCGGCAGCAGCACACGCGCACGCACATGCGCAGTCTGGCTGAGCACAAGCTGCTGAGCACAAGCTGCGGAGCGCAAGCTGCTGACCACAAGCTGCTGAGCGAAGCTGCTGAGATCAAGCTGCTGAGCACAAGCTGCTGAGCACAAGCTGCTGTGCACAAGCTGCTGAGCACAAACTGCTGAGCACAAGCTGCTGAGCACGCACTGCTGAGCACAAGCTGCTGAGCACAACCTGGTGACCACAAGCTGCTGAGAACAAGCTGCTGAGCACAAGCTGCTGAGCGCAAGTGCTCAGCAGCAGCGCCGCCTCCACAGGCGGCAGCGCCCCTCACACGCACACGTTTTTTGTGCAATCAGGAATGCCAGTGCCGCTCATATGCATATATGCCAGCACTGCTGTGGCCCCAAGTGTGTGCGCGCACGGCAACAGCACAGCGCCGCCGGCGGAGCAGCTACCGTAGCGGCACAGCCCACCCGCACCACGCAGCAGCAGCCTAGGCGCCACCGCAACAGCACCAAGTGCACAATCCACACCCCTGCCGTCTGCCTCCTCGCTGCGAACGGCGCCACACAGCACGCGCCCAACATCACGTGCCGCGCCCGACGCAGCCGCCTCCGACGGCGCCACACCGCACGCGCGCAACGGCACACACTGCGCGTGGCCGCACACCTGGGTTACACAGAGCAGCGCCCGTGCCAATCGCCGAGAACAGCATGGCCTCTTCCGCCGCGGCCACGGCCGCGCGCTCCCGCTCCGGCGGGGGCAGCGCCGCCAGCCCCGCACCGCCCGCCGCCTCCGCATCCAGGGCCGCCACCGCCATGCCCGCGCGCCCGTGCGTCATCACGCGCATGAGCGTCTGGTACAGGCGCGACTCCGGCATGGCGCCCGTGCCGACCATGGACACGAAGTACACGTCCAGGTACTCCCGCTCCGCACGCGACAGCACCTGCCCCGTGTGGGGCGCCGGCGACCGCAGCAGCAGCGCCGGCGGCGGCGGCTGCTGGTGGTGGTGGTGAGGCTCCTCCTGCTGCTGCACGTGCCATGGCGGCGGCGCCTGCTCCTGCGGTGTCGGCGGGCGCCGTGGGGGGGGGGTGCGCTGCCGGCGCGGCGCGTCGTCATGCGCGTGGCGCAAGAGGACGTCGCCCTCGGGCCTGCGCGGTCGCGGCCCCTTTGGCCCCGGCTGGTGTGTGCAAGGGCGGAAAAGGGAAGGGGGGGGGAGGGGGAGTGGGTGTGCAGCAGCAGCAGCAGCAGCAGCAGCAAGGGTGGCTGGCCAGCCCCCACAGACAGTGCGCCGCGCACTGACAGTGGAAGAGGTGGGTGCTGCGGCAGCGTGTGCACTCGTGTGTGCTTCGCACGCGCTCAGCATAGCCAGTGGTGAGGCCTGGCAGTCATCAGCAGCGGCAAGCCGCTGCCCCCGCCACCGCCGCGCAGCCCAGTGTGTTGCAGGGCTGGCATCAAACATGCGAGGCATGCTGCACGGCAATGTGTGTGGTGCCGGCCAGGTGAGCGCGGTGGGCTTGGGCAGGCACGGAGCGCACGGCGCGTGCTGCAAACCCTGGGAATGAGCGCACCTTCAATTTCTGCACAGATGAGCAAGGGAGCGGAAGCAGCAGAGGAGCAGAGGCAGCGGGGAAGTGTGGAGCGCGTCACATGTGCTGCCCTGATGCCGACTCGCCGTAGTGGCACACTTGCACAGGCACTACACGCAAGGCGTCCAAGCCCAGGCACATACAGCTACAGGCGCGCCCACAGTGCGAGCGGTGAACTGTGCTGCCACAGTGTCACTGGTGCAAAAGCCACCACAGGTGGCGCTATGCAGCTCAAGTAACAACCGACTGTGTGCTGTGCCACCCGCGCATGTGCACACATGATGCGTGCAGCGTCCACAAGTCGGCATACATGTGCACAGGGCTTTCCGCGCCCTAAGCGGAGTTCGAGATGAGTACAACAGTACTTGAAGTTTTGTTTATTTGCACTTGGGGGCGTGCAAGAGCCCATGACATGTATGCCAGCACGCTCACTGGTGGCCGTGGCACTTGGCAGATGCATGGCAAAGTATGTGTACCAACAAAGAAAGGGCTAGCGGGTGCCAACAGGCTACCTAGGGCTCGACCTGCCAGGGCAGGTCACCCGCCAGGGTGCCATGCGAGACCGAGCGCTCCCCCCCACCCACACCAGTACTTGTAGCACATGCATGTACATTTGAAATACCGGTAAACGAAGTATATAATACGGGGAGCTCACCGCCACGAAGATGCAGTCGATTCCCTTGGACAGGCAGCGGGAGCAGGGCTGCTCGGGGGTGCCGTTGCACGAGCGCCGGCGCCGCCGACACCACTCGCACGTCATGCGAAAGCCGGCCGCCATTGCTCATGCGCCCGCACTGCACTGGCGGCGCGTGTGCGGCGGCGGTCCTGTCGGTGGCATGAGCGGCGGCAGAAGGAGTGGCAGGACAATGGGCGCTCAGTGGCAGGCAAAGGCTCACAGGCATATGCAAGCTGTCCAGTGGCTGTGTGGTAGCTGCCTGTGGAGCTGCAGCGGCAGCCGGTGTGTGCTGCTGCATGGTGGCTTCGAGCACGGCAGTTTTCAGCCGCCGGCATGTCGCCCGAGTCAGTCGCGGTGAAACCGGCTCGTGATGGCACAGGTCTGACAACCACTTGCACCAGCGCACAACAGTTTGTAATGTAATCAGTAATGATAGATACTTCTGAAGTATATATAATAAGACTTCGAAGAGTAAGTTTTATAAGAGAAAGAAGATCATCATGGCATGTCAGTAGACGAAGGCACCCGAATGAGTATGTCGGGCACAAGACACTGGACTGCAAAAGTCAGCTGGTGCCGCAGAGCACTGCGCTGCCGCTGCCGCTGCGCTGCCGCCGCGCTGGCTGCTGCTGTGCTGCTGCTGCTGCTACCTGTGGTGTTTGCTGTGCGTGGCGACAACTCTGACGCCAAACTCTCTGTCTATGCGTGCTGCTGGGTGATCACCCAAATACTATGGTTGGCGAGGGATGCAGGGCAGAGCGTCATTCGTATGCAGCACGCGCGCACACGTGCACACATGTAAGGGACCGTTGAGCCAAGCGTAGCTGCACAGGTGACACACACTGACAGTGTTGGACTACAATGCAGGTTCTGCCAAAGCTCCGCTTTGTGTCCACGTTTTGAATCCGTCTTGTACGGGCTGCTCAGCCGCCTATGACCTCCTGTGCAGATGTGCGCCCCGTGTCCTCCTGCTGCTGTTGGTTTTGCAACTGTGGCCACGCCATTGCTGTGCAGCATGCTGGTGGCGCGTGCGTACGTGCGGACAAGGCGCAACTGCCAGTGTCTGGCGTGTAGGCCGCTCGAAGCGTGCGCACAGGCCGCAGCTGCAGTGCCGTGGCAGCAGCAAGCCACAGCCGCAACACCAGTGCAGCATGCTCGCCTCGTCGGGAGCAGCAGTGCGACTCGCCCACAGGCACCAGCCGCAACTGCAACTGCAACAGCAGCTGCGGCAGTGCTGAGGCGGTGCTGTCGCCGCTAGGGCTGCAGCAGCAACGGTGGCCGCAGGACCAGTACACTTGCCAGCTGACTGCGCGGCAGCAGCAGTGCGGCTGATCCACAGCAGCAGCCCGTGCAGCGGCCTGAACCGTGTGTTCTGCACAAGCACCGGGCAGCGTTCTGTGTGACAATGTGTATGCACGTGTACACAGGATCTACTTGAAACATACATGTAAACACGCCGTATCGGGAGTATACATGCACAGAAATACGCCGTATTTTGAAGCATATCACATCAGGGACGTTATATGCCGTGGCCCATCACTATATACTGTACTTTTAAATTTGCCTTTGAGTATCCTCCGTGCCGACCCTTCCTTGTGATGCAAGAGGACCACTTCCTTATTCTTGTGGTTGGTAAAAACTGGTGCCTGGTCAAGTTTGCGAACCAGCCGCTGCTTGCCGCTGCACAGTAGATTGAGTTGTGAACATTGACAACGTGAATCGACGCATTATTTCACGTTGCCGTTGACTGTGCCAACTGCTGGTTGCCCACACGGCACGCGTTATTAGTACCGTGACATAACTCTCGCCAAGAGCAGGCGGTATTTGGCGGTGTTACCCTCTTGCAACACCATTCCACCCCAGCGGCGGCCGCCATCATGGCGCCACCGCCCCTGCTCCCTCCCGACTCCACTTCGTGGTACCTCAGGGCTCACCACAACCGAGGGGGGGCCAGCCGCAAATAAGCGGGGGGGTCGGTTTCTTGCCGACTGCAGCTGCAGCAGCACACACACCGCGCGATGGGCGGGCAGGGGGGACGGCGGTGTGGCCGCCAAAGTGGCAGCGCCTGGCATGGCACGTAGGGGTGCTCCTCCAGGCTCAGTGGCACCCATGCTCAGGGCACCGCCGTGCGGGGCACGTGTGCTGCCATGGGTGCTGTGAAGCGCCTGTGCCTGATGGTGCCACGTGGCCATTCGGCACTGGGCCACAGACAAGCTGTGGGGGAACGTGACTTTGAAAGCATCACCAAGAAGGAGCTGTTTTTGTCTGGCAAGTTGACTATGCAGGGCAACATCAGTGGTCAGTGCGGAGGCTGAGCATCATGATGTCCTAATTGAGATCTGGCTGTATTGATGTAGATTTAGATGTACTTAGCACACACATAATCTGTGTACAAGTGGTGGCACCAGACGGCGGGCGTCGCACGCTGCCTGACTGTCTGACTGGGTGTTGGAGAATAACGTCTGTGTGGGAGAAGGGGTAGTAACCTCTGGTCAATCTCATTCATAGGATAAGACCATGTCTCTCCTCGTCGCTACTGCTGCTGCGCAACTTCGGGTTCCAAAACCCGGGACGGCACCCAGTTTGGGTTGTGGCAAACAAACAAAGCCCGGGTCAATTCCACATCCCCAGAAAGACTTCGCGGACGAACTATTAGGCGTGCGCCCGCACGCAGTCCGCTTAAGCTCCCTGCTTGCCGGGACGCCCGCCGATAAACAAAGTTGAACTTGCATTACCAACTTCAACAACCAACTTCAGTTGCGCAATAATGGAACCTGAGCTGTATATATACGGCGTATATATGGCGTATACGGCGTACGGGTCATGCATTGGGGATGACAACAAACAGTTTTCCTTGCCGAAAAACTTGGTACCGCTGTACGCGACAACTTGCTATTGCTTCACGGTCACTACAACCGCGGACTGCACACCGCTTTTCAAGTTGAGAAGTTCAAAAAAATAACGAACGACAACGCGCTCTGCCAGCTGGCCGCAACGCTCTTGCGTCGAAGCGGGTTGGTGCTGTGGTCTCAAGTGTGCAGCTACCAGTGAACAGTACGGTGGCGAGGTGTGCAGCCAACCACCTTGTCCCTCCTCTCAGCGCTCATGTGTCGCATGATAGATAAGCCAGCGCGCGTCTCACCTGTCGTGCCGGCACGACCACAGCTCCAAGCCGGCCTAGCCGCACAGCCCAGCCTCAAGCTGTAACTTAGCAGGCCGCCAGCGCCACACCCGCGAGTTACAGCCACAAGATCAAGCCACGCTCGCCCCCACCCCCGGCTCCCCCACTCCAAGTCTAAGGCCGATGAAGATGAATGAAGGCAAGTGCTCAATCCCACACGGAAGGGGGGAGGGGACGGAGAGGGGCCCCCGCCCGCGACCGTTGTGTCCGTTGTGTGTGTGGGCCCAGGCCGAGGTTTCGGGGGTCTGTGCTTGTGAGGCCTCTCCATGCATGCTGTGTGCCGTGGCTGTGGCGGGGGTTCACACGATTTTTCAGGGGGACGAGAGCTCCGCATTCTTTCCACCCCTCCAAAGGTGGTGGGACCCTTGGAGGCTGGCGCGTGGTGGTGTGCACAACCGCTGGCCATGGGGTACATGACGCAGACACACACGGCGAGAGACACATCTTGACAGGTCCCTGTGAGTGGCGCGCATACACCGTGTGCTGTGCAGCACACTGTGTGTGCCAGCACACTCCAAAAAAAGGGAGTCGGGACGTTGTCAACGTAATTGAAAGGTGGATTTCACCGCCGTGTCGTCATCAGACGTCGGACGCAGACCGCAGGAGCAGCAGTGTGTGCCGGTTGGGGGGAACGGCAGCACCAGCACCTGCACCAGCAGCAGCGCCAGCACCGTGCGTCGAGCATGCACCGGCCGCCGCGGCGCTGCCTGGACTGCTGCTGGCGACACTCTGTTCATCCTTCACAAGAAGGTGCAGGTGGCGGTGCCCCACTCCACACAGAGACCTGTTGCCACAAGCTGCGCGATGTCCTGCTGCCGCCGCTGCCACTGCCGCCGGCGCTGCTGTTGCGGCATCTCGCCTCGCTTAAGCCTCCTTGAGTCGTGCTGTTGCTTTCAACACCAAAAAACACAAACGGGTGCACAGCACGTGCACAAAAGCGGTGCACAACCCGGCCGGGGGGGGGGGGCACAACTCCGCTTCGCACACAGGCGCCCGCATTTCTAGCATGTGGCGTGCTGCGGCGTGTGCGCCAGCACGCTCCACCCAAGGCACTGCTGGACGAGGAGGGGGGGAGCCTGGAGTCACTGTCAAGGTGGGTTTTTGCAAGAAAAAGTTGGCACCAGAAATAAAATTTTAAAGAGCAACCGAAGGGGGCGCAAGGGCCGTCGTCGTGCCCGCGGCCGCCTGTGGCGCCTTGGTGGTGGCGTGGTGCCCAGTGGCAGGCTTGGCAGCGGTGATGCCGCAGCGGTACTGGTCCACACGTGTACAGGTGAGGCAGCCACGTCGTGGTGTTTGTCCTGCTGCATAGTTGTTGAAGTGGGCGCACTTGAAGTTTGTGTATTAGTCATGGAGACATGGGGGCATGTGGGCACCAAGTACATACTACGGGTATTTAGTCGG
>JAULBY010056338.1:0-11053 GCA_032358315.1 Ophiocytium majus
CTGAAGGACGAGACCTGCACTGAGGAGGCCGCCACTGCCACCGGCACCATCACCGTGTCTGGCATCGACAAGAGCTTTGACCTGGGGAACCTGCCTGAGGGCGCCACGATGATCGTCACGCTGGATCGCGCCTCCGACTCAAGCACCGTCACAGCGGCCTAAACCGCCCCCTGTTTTGTGTTGTAACAGGATGTGAATTTGTGCCAAGTTGTCGCTGGTGCCAACTTGTGGTCACGTGAGCACGGGAGCTGCGAGCCAGGGGCTGTGGTAGTCATGCCCTTGGGCTGGCTGCCCCCTCCCGCCGCCGTACGCACCTGCACTGTGCCCGTTTCGCATGAGTCCACTTTGCTGCGCAACCAGTAGGTGAAGTGGTGCCCCCACAACAGTGGCAGTGACCATGGGTTGATCTTGTGGGAGCGAGTACGCAGAGTGGGAGTGCTCCAGTATACTGCGCATACTTTTATGTTGCAATGGTAGAGAGCGCTGGCGCATCAGGCGCGTCGCGCACACATTTCCGGGCCGAGCCCGCTGTCTCTGGCAGCACCACCACAGCAGCACCGGTGCGCCACCTGCGCCGCAAGTGCTGTTTCTAGAATGCGTTCCTACTCCTGTGCAGTTGTGACTAGTGGTTTTGCTGTGGCTGTGTGGGCCTGTAAGCAAGCTTGTAAACGAGCTGATTGTTGTTGTGTTTGGTGGGCGGAGGCATGACCTTCAGCCCTTGCACCGCAACCAGCCGCTTTCAGTAATACAACATTCAGTTGGTATTTCTTACTTGTGTGCCACACAGCATGCCAGGTGCTGCTCTGCTCTGCAGTGTTGCTGAGTGGCAGACGTTGCGCCGCGCCTGTGTTGCTGCTTGTGCGCTGTTTGTAAAGAGGTGGCAGAGTCATTCGACCATGCATGAGTGCAAGTTTCGCCTGCTGCAGGTTTCGTGCGTCTGTTGGTTTGTTCGCAGTGCGCCACTGGGCGGATGTGCCGGCACAAGCAGCAGCAGGTGCCACTCCTGCACCAACTTGTTGAACAAGTGTACTTTGGCTCACTAATGGCATGCGCCTGAATGGTGCACATGTGTGCCGCAGTGCACTGCACCGGCAACGTTACATCACCACTTGCAGCGCGCACAGACTCGCTGTAGGCACAAGAATTGCACACACACCATGGGCATTGCTGGCACCAGCCTGAGGGCGCGGGGCAAAAATGCACAGATTTGTGTCAGCACAGGTTGCACTCAAGTAATTGCGTGTTGAATTTCAAATTTTGCTTGCTTTCAGCTGCGCGCGTTTGCACAGGCTTTCCGCACACCAAGCGAGCGAATTTGATGCAAGACTTGTTACAAGCGTAGGAGTATATGAGCAGTAGGTGTGCAGTGGTCATCTTGTAGTTGCTTCGCGCATCACAAGTGTGCGGGCTGACAAGGTACTGCTGAATGAACACTTAATCTCAGTTGCAATACAGCAGGTCAAGTTGTGCTCAGCAGCTGCATGCCACACGAGAAACCTACTACCGTACTTCAGTACTTCTGAAGTACACGTTTAAGTACTACTAGTAGTATCTACCAGGCACTGTAGTTTATGAAGTTTAGCTCTGCCTCGCAAGTCATTGTCGTTGTGTTGGCCGCATTTGCTTGCCTCGCCCGCTGATAGCCAGGGTGTATATACTTTTGAACTACATTGTACCACACGCAAGCGCCGTGTATGACATGGTCTGGGTCGCGGCAAGCAACCAGGACACGCGGCGTCTCGCATGCACGTGTGCACCTGTACTTCCGAGCAGCGCTTGGGCATTTTGTTCCTTCAGGCAGTCATGTCTGGAGCGTCCGTTGCCAAGTGGTCGCAGCGTCAGTAAGCGGTGGTATGCTCAGGATCTGCGCCCTGGTGCTCCTGCGCAGTTGTGCTCACCTACACTATCTGCACACGACTTTCGCACATAGGCTACGCTGTACTTTGTGCAATGCAGCGGTGGCCATTAAGGCATGCTGGAGTACCTTGCGGTGCCCTTCATGAGTACACATGCCTTACAAACTTGCACCATGAATGTGTGGTGGAGTGTTTTTGCCAGCCAACAAACAGCACACCAGCTGCAATGCAGGCGCGGCACAGTGTCAGTCAAGCGGGAAGAACGCTTGGCGATGCTGCGAAGTGCAGCAGCGGCTGGTACGTGGCACAAGGTAGACATCACATTAGGCATTATTCTGAGGGTGGCCGAGGTCGGCTGCAGTACATGCCATTGCTCACCTAAAACAACAACTACAGGCTCGTCTTGACTAGGGAAGTGAAGGCTGCGCTGAAGCTGACCAGGTGGATTTAAGGTGGCGCCATGGTGCAGCACCACCCTGTACTCCACAAGTTCCGAGTGCAAGCTGGAGTGGAAGGACAGCCTGGCTACTAGTGGGGAGCTTAACGTACGCTTGTGGCAGGTGCAGCGGGATCGGCCATGCAAAGCACTATTTCGTTCGAAGTACATCTAGTCCAGGGCGAGCGGTGAACTGGTGTGAGGGAAATGCGCAGGGAAAGCACGCCATTAGAGGCTGGAGACCAAGCGGTGTTACTGGTCGGAAGCGCAGCATTTACTTGTGGTGAGCCTAAGGCAGCATACTACTAGCCTACTGCTAGGTGCGGAGGGCCTCTGCGCAGCGCACTCATAGTGGTACATCTACTACCACCTGGGGGAAGCGTCGATACCAGGGGGAGGTGTCGACGGGTTTCGTGGGGTACACAAGTCATGAGAGGCTGGAGAGAGGGGGCAAATGTCTGCAAAACTTTGACACACTGCTGCTGCCAAGCTAGACAGCCGCCTGGCATTCTGTGCGTCACACACCGCCTGCGCGGCAAGGCACCAGCTCAAAACACAGGCGCGGCAGTACCCCCCGCCACACGAGCCGGCCCGAACGCACCGGAGGCAGCGCCCACAGAGGCACCAGCAGTGTCGGCCGAGGTGGTGCCACCGCCTGTGGATGCGCCAGGCCGAGGCAGAGCCTTGCCCTCCAGCTCACCACCCATCGGGCACTGCAGCTGTCCGCTCCTGATGAGCCACCGCAGCATGGCCAGCATTGCCGTGGCAGCTGAGAAGGCGCCGCCCGCACGCTCGCGCTTGAAGGCGTCCAGGGCGGCACGCGCCGCGTCTGGCTCCACCTGCGACGCCGGGGGCATCAGGTCCTCGTGGAAGTAGCGGCACATGTCCAGCAGGGCCGTGTTGGCGATGCCGCTGCGCAGCAGCACGCGGTACTCGTCCCACGGCAACACCGCGGGCTCGCCCAGGCCGGTTGCCTTGACGGCAAGGCGCAGGGTGTCTGTGGTGAGGTCGAACTCGCGGGCCAGAAGATTGACACAGCGGGCGGGGCCCTGCTGCACCGCTGCCACTCCGCCGGTTGATGTGCTGCTGGCTGTGTCGGGGCGCAGGGGGGGCGGTGGCTGCAGGCTCATGCGGACGATGGCGAAGGCGGCTGCATCCACGGGCAGTACGTTGAGCCAGGGCTCCTGCATGTGTGGCACGGCGCCCAGCTTCGCCGCAGCCAGTAGGGCCTGCGTAAACAGCAAGGGGGTTGTGGCAGGGGTGGTGGTGGGGGGGGGGCGCATTATGCATGGTGGGTGGTGGTGAGAGTGTTGCTGAGTAGGATGCAGGCACGCTGTTTTCGACAAGATTCTTGAGACCATGTACTGCAATAAGTACTACTGATACTTTACAAGCGATGGCAAAAAGGTTCAGGCAGAGATGTGAGTGCTGTGCCACAACTAGCGGCTTTGGTTCAAAATTGCACCGCACTACACAGAGCACACTTTGTGTTACTGTTACAATAAGGACAATACATGAACTGAAGTTCATACCATGTATGCCCATGACTTTGCCTGTTCTTACCGCAAGGCAGAAATCTGTGAAGCAAGGGGGCTTTATGGAGTATTGCACACCGGTAAAAAACACGGTAGTCTTCTTCAACACGCACAAGTCGATCGAACTTCTCTGCACTCATCAAGTGCAAATACATTGAATTCACGGACTGCAACCTCCCAAAACAGTGGGGCAAGACCTACCCAACTTGCATATTCTTAACCACCACCAGCCTGGGTGTAACTCCTGTGAAAACTCGTCGCACACCATATCAATTTGCCAGCGGCAAGAAACTTACAATGAGGAAGGACACACATGATGTTCCTGCAAACTCATACAGTAGTTGCTAATCACGTGCACTGTGCCTTGCACGCTGTAACTAGATTACCAGTGTGACTGCGGTGCCGACTTTCACTACTGAAGGTGTGTGCATGCGGGCAACGCTCCTGCATGAGGCAAAACCAGAGCCCCAACCCACCATGCGTTCTATGATATGCCCTGAGGGGCGCTGGGGAGGCACACAACTTCAACTTCTGTAGTCCAAGGTGCAAGGCTACTCAACTGCAATTTGTGGACTGGTGACAATAGAGGTACAGGTGTATCCTTACAGGTCTACGCTTTACAAACTGCTACTACATCACTACTAGTAGTACCGTTGTCCTGCACTCGAGAACTTCAACTGCCTCACATGCTGTCTTCAAAGGGTAGGTGGCTGCACAGCGCAGCAAACAGCTGTGTACAAGGATGCATATGCTAAGTGTTTTCCAAACTGACTTGATGAGCTTAAACAACGCGTAACACTGGCAACTTCGACAGGTATCTAGGTACTTGGTGCTTAAACAGGAGTACCAACAGCATCTATCCACCAAGTATGTGTGACAAAGTGCTGCAGGACACAATAGCCAAGAAAATGACAGGACCGAAATGGTAGCAGGTAGCACACGCAGAGGCGTCCCATATCATCAGCGTACGCCACTGCCTCGGCTCTCCAACAGGGAAAAACGAACCACCACTTCCAGTGCGTGACCAACTACCTCGGCAGTACTTGGTCCACACCCGTGCCCATGCACTCACCTCGGCCACAACGTGGTATCGCTTGGTGCCCACGCCATTCTTGGAGTCACTGCTGAAGGTGATGGGGCGGTAGATGACAGCCTGCAGGCCGGCGCGCGCCGCCCCCTGCACCAGCCCCTCCGCCACCCACTTGGTGTGGCTGTAGCCGTGGGTGGAGTCACCGGTGCCACTCTCCGGCAGGGACAGCTTGTCCCCCAGGGGCGGCCCATCGGGTAGCATGCCATCGGCGCCCGCCATGTCAGGCGACAGCGCGCTGAGGCTCGACACGTGGTGGAACGCCTTGAGGCGCCCCTGCGCGGCAAACGCGTTCGCCTCGCGCGTGGCGTGCACATTGGCGGGCAGCAGGCGCGCGTACGTGGTGTGGAAGCTGAGCTCCGCGGCGCAGTGGAACACGGCGCAGGCTGACAGCGCCAGCTGCTCGTACGTGGCCGCCGGCAGGCCCATCTGGGCGCGGCGCAGGTCCCCTGCGTGCGCTGTGATGCGCCGTGCGTGCGATGCCGGCACCTCCAGGCCCCCTTCCTTGAAGCTGGTGAAGACGCGTTGCAGGGCGTGGTCGTCGCTCACGGCGCGTACCACGCACACCACGCGCGCGTGCGGCAGCTGTGCCAGTAGCTCCGCAACCACGCGGCGGCCCAGGAAGCCCGTGGCGCCGGTCACCAGCAGAACGGCGCCGCTGGCAGAGAGGTCAGACGCGCAGGAGGCGGCGGTGGGCGCCCCACCCTGGTGCTGCAAGCACATGTGCTGGATGGTGCGAGTGATGTTGTCAGGAAGCAGGGAGTCGGCAACAAGGTCGGGGGCATGCACCCGCACGTGGCCATCCTGTGCCGGTGCATGCACGTTCAGGGTGCTGGGCAGGCGTGCGGGCGGGGCCGCGGTTGCGGCGTCCACAGTGTCGTTTGCCGGCACCATGTGCACCGCGGGCGTGCCGCACAGCAGCATGGGCGTAGACTGCGTCAGACCCGGGGTGATGGTGGTGAGGGGCAGCGCGGCGCAGCCATCGCACAGGCTGGCGCCGCCGGCAACCACGCAGCGCTGGCCCAGGCTCACGCCGTCCCCCAGGCTGAGCGGGCGCCGCAGCAGCAGAACGCTGTTTTTGCCGCTGGCACCGGCTGCCAGAACTGCCCACACGGGGGTGAGCACGCAGTCCCTGTCTATGGTGGCTCCGTTGCCAATGCTTAGCAGGTCTGCATCGGCAGTGCAGGCCGTAGACATGATGGTGGCACCAGAGCCAATGCGGGCGCCCAGCAGGCGGAGCCAGGCTGGCCACAGCTCACTGCCCACCGCCAGCTGCAGCCCGAGCTGCGCCGCCACATCCGTCACCAGCACCGAGTAGACAGAGCAGTAGTAGTGGAAGGTTGTGGTATATGAGCTGGGAGAGCAGCAGGGGGCCGTAGACAGCCAGAAAGAGGGTGTACTGGGCGGCAAGGGGGGCCAGCAGTGCGTGCACCAGTGGCCAGACCGCCGCCACCGCGCCAGCAACGCCCTCCACGGCAGCAGCAGCCCAAGGCCACTTGTGCACCACAGCGGGGCTGTTGAAGGGGCCGATGCGCGCGACGCACGTGCTGACAGGCGGCAGTGCAGCGCTGTGGGGCGCCAACATGGCACTGGCGGCCATTTCGGTGCCGGGCAGCATGCACGCGTGAGGTGCCACCACGCTGTGGGGCCCCAGCGTTGCGCCGCCGGCTGCCAAACGTGCCGCCCTCTGGCCCCTGTTTAGAAGTCGCAGCACTGCTGCCCACGATGACAGGCGCGCCCTCCGCAGACTGCAGCAGGCACCCGCTGCCGACCACCAGCGTGTCCGTGCCACCGCCACAGCCGCCTCCCAGCAGGCTCACCGGCGGCGGGTCCCGCAGTGCAACGCGCGCTGCGTACGCGACACGCGCACCCAGAATGGTCAGCCAGGTGGTCGCGCCTGCGCCGCCGGCGTGCAGCACCATGTAGCGGGGGTACACGATGCGCAGCACCACGTCGACTGCGTGCTCACGGCCGCGGCGGCCTGTGGCGGGCCCGAAGAGCAGCAAGTGCTTGCCCACCGCGGCAATCAGGGAGGTCACCGCGCCGGCAACGCTGTAGGCAAGGGCCGCGATCAGCACGGCTTTGAAGAGGTGGTGCACGGTTGTGGCGGCATTGAGCGGCTTGTAAATGTCGACCCCGAGGCCGGTGGCAAAGAAGGTGGCAAACACCGGGTCGAAGGCCACCAGAGCCGCCGCGGCCAGGTAGCCGCTGTCAAGTGTGCGGTAGTCAGGAACGTAGCCACCCAGCAGCGGCACGTAGGGGAAGATGTCCCACGTCTCGCACATCTGCCCAAAGACCACCCACCCAGGGATGGACGCTGCCACCAGCGCCGCGCCTGCCAGCAGGATGCCCACCATAGTCCATGCGGCGCCGGCACTGGTGTCCCCCTGCTGGAGCTGCTGTGTGCGCCCCGTGTCCACTTGTGCTGCCGGCACGCCTGCCCACACGGTGCCAGGGCCCACATCCCCCGTGGTGGCAGATATGCACGTGGCGGGGCGGATGACAGCGCCGTCCCCCAAGCTAGTGCCCGCTAGCACGGAGGCACACGCCTGGACGCTGCAGCCGCTGCCGACGCTCACACGGCGCAGCACCAGGGCGCCACCCTCGAGAACCGCTGCCCGGACTGAGGAATCCTCCTGAAGAACGGTTCCGGGACCGATCTCCAGGAGGTCGAACTCGGACAGTGCCCCGGTGTGCACAGACGCCCCGGCGCCGAGCTTGGTGTCTATGACACGGAGCCATGCCGCCCACAGGGTGCTGCCATGAAGTGGCGTGCGGCGAGTGATGAAGGAGACGACCCTGTCGGCAAAGAGCCAGCGCAGGTGGTAGGCGCTGCCGATGGGGTACACACCCTCCTTGTAGCGGCCGATGGCCAGCCACTTGATGGCGGCAGCCAGCGCCAGCAGGGTGACCACGTAGGCGACGAAGGCAAGGGGCATGAAGCCAAGTGCGGCTGCCGCGCCGTAGCTGTCGCTGAGCTCCTTGGCGCATGCCAACGGCGGGAATGCTGCCAGCGCCACAGTGGCAACGCCTATTGCCACGGCCAGAGTGCCCACCACTGCTGACAGCGCGGAGCTGCCGGCGCTGCGGGGAGGCGTGGAGGCGGCTGCTGCCTTGCTCGTTGAGGCAACGTCACCCGCAGTTGCATTGCCGCTGGGATGCTCCGCGGGGGTGGAACCACTGCTGTTTTCCATGGCATCGCACACAACAGTGGGAGCGGGCACAGGATGGCACGGCACAGCAGGGCACGAAAGGGTCAGCACAACAGCTAGTACTCCCAAGTACCTAGCGCTTTCTCACCACTCACAGGGTGCCAGATCACAGTATGAGCGGAGCCAGGGCAGAGTGCTGATTTATCAGACAAGTGCTAGCTGGCCGCGGGTGCCCCAGGTGCAGCAGTTGCTGTTACTGCACAAAGTATTAACACGCACATCACAGTACACACATCTATCTTGTTTCCCAAATGTGCATACACACTGTGGCACCAGCACCTGGTGCCACACGAGCCTACTGCTCACTTGTTGCCGCCGCCACCACTGCCACCGCCGCCACTGGAAACAGCGCGAGCGGCCAGTCCCGCCACCCCTATGGCCCCTGATGCGGCCGTGGACGAATAGGCAGTGCGCACACCAGACCCATCGCCCACTCCCAGCGCACTCTCAATGGTGCTCTCAACATCCAACAGCGAGGCCCTGTTGGTGACCAGCTGCTCAACGTCCAGGGTGACGGTGGGGAAGGCGGCAGTGAGCTGGCTCACAAATGCCACCGCGGCGAGCGAGTCCATGCCGCATTCTGCCAGAGGCGCCGCCATGTTGATGTCGCTGCCGCCCGTGCCACCAGTGATGACACTGAGCGCCGCTGCGCGGACGGCACTGTCGATGGAGGTGTGGTCGTGCCCGAAGGAGCCGCCGTCGCTGCTGCCTGTGCCGGGATCGGTGCTGCTGTCGCTGACTGAAGGTGAGCCAGAGCGCACCCGGGCCGCATGCTTGGCGGCGGCCGCAGCTCTGGGAGACGATGCGCCCGGATGCGCCGCCTCCTCCACCGGCCATGTGAAAGGCTTTCGCTTGGTGTACAGCTGGAGGGGCCCCATAACAGTGCTCGACATGCCCGGCTGCTCCGGAGCAGGCGCCCTGCCCTCAAGCACCACGTGTGCATTCGCGCCGCCGAAGCCGAACGCGCTCACACCGCCAAGGGGCGCCCCGCCCGCGGCATCACTCCCCTCCACCGCCGTGAGCTCTCCAGGCGCCGGGAACTGCACGGGGAAGTCGGTGATGTCAATTTTGGGGTTCAGCTTCTGAAGGTGGAGGTTGGGGGGGGCGGCGCCGTGCCTGAGCACCAGCACCGTCCTGATGAGGCCCACCACACCTGCTGCGCCCTCCAGGTGGCCGATGTTTGTTTTTGCGGCGCCAATGACCAGGGGGCGGTCGGGTGTGCGGTTCTGCGAGTAGATGGACTTGATGGCGTCGAACTCAATGGGGTCGCCCACGGCGGTGCCCGTACCCATGGACTCCGCGTAGCCCACCTGTCACAGTGGTTTGTGTACATGGCACATGCGGAGGTCAGCTTGTGTTTGGTGGATGATTCATGCTGCCATGCGCTAGGTGCGATGCCGGCAGTGGCTGTTCTACCCACGTGCCTTGGTTGGTTTGCCAACTGTGAACGGCACCGTGTGACAGCACCGCACATGGGCGCAAACACAGCAGGTGACTGAAAGCGTGTGAACGCCTACCCAAAACAAAACCCCCACCTTTGTGCCAAGACAAGCGTGGTGTTGCCTCACTCGCATGCATGTCTACCAGTATATACTGCACCACACTCAGTGCTCGCACATGCCGTAGAGCGACAATGCAGCTGCTACCTTCATGCACACCATGTACTGTGCCTACACATAAGCGCGTGCGTCGGCAGCATGCCGCTTTCCCTATACAGCACAGCATGTTCCAGGGCTGTGGGGGGCTGTACACCCTTGTCAAGGGGTGACGCTATGATGGACACACACCATGTCACATGCCACAGACTACCACGTGCGCCCACACCATGCAGCTTCAATAAAGCAAACCAGAGAGCTCCGACTGTAGGACTGCAGAACCCTTGCAACGCGGATGGGGAACCAGATTATGGATCATTGCCCGTGCACCTCAACACAGCATGCTACATGTACATGCACCCACAGCACTACCGTGATACAGCCACTTGCCAGCACCAAGTTGCTTCAAGTAGGGCACCAGAATGGGAGGCTCACAGTGCAGCATCCTTATCAGGGGAATCCGATGTGGAGGTGCGCCTACCCAACTTGGGCGCCCGTGCACCAGCACACGCACACACAGTGACAAGACACCCCACCGCACAGCACAGCACTGATGCTGCCAGTGCCACGCACCTCCTGCGGTGCCACATCTGCACGCGTGAGGGCCTGCTTGATGACGGCACGCTGGGCCTTGCCGTTGGGCGCGGTTATTGACGCAGAGCGTCCGCTGTGGGTGATGGCACTACCCCTGCACGTATGCGAGAGGGGGCCAGGCGTTTGGGAGTGTTTACAAGTTGATCGGCCTCGTACAGGTGCTGCAAGTAGTGGTGCATACTTCAGCAGAAGTAGCAATTTCGAAGTGGCATACAAGTACACAGAGGGCGCTGGTGGTGCGCTGCAGCGAGCGTGCAGCGAAATACGCAGTCACAGCAGTATGTACACTTGCACATGCTCACAGCAGTTTCAAATTGCTACTGTCACAGCACTTTTTCTGCACACGCGCCTGATCACATGATTCGGCTGTGCACTGCGAGACTGCAAGCTGGTATGGCACCAGCAAGCAGAGCTGCATTGCCTGCGGCTGACCCCATAATTAACCAAACCTTCCAATGAACGAATGTAACAGCAGTAGCCGCAGCATTAGAAGCCACACCTGCCGCATTTTGCTGCTACACTGTCAAGCATAATGTCAAACATGTTATGCACGGAGACACAACGCGCTACACCCACAACATGCTGCAGCAGGCTCGAGGAATGGTAGCAGCTGGCGACTGGCAACACACATTGTTAGTGATGGGTCACGGCGTATAACGTTTTAATACGATTCTACGTATAACGTATATTTGTACGTTGAAAATACGGTGACCCTCTTGTATGAACGTATATGGCGTG
>JAULBY010056349.1:0-11051 GCA_032358315.1 Ophiocytium majus
TGCGCGGCCGCCGACGCGGCGGCGGCCGCGGGCGCCGACCCCAGTGCTGCCGCCGGTGGCGGCGGCGGCGGCAAGGTCACGTCATCGTTTGTGCTGCTGCCGTGCAGCGACAGGGCGCCGCTGGGCGTGTTTGGACAGCGTCTGCGCGCCGCGTTTGAGGCGCTTGGCTACTCTGCCAAGGTGCGCGGTGCGTGTTTTGTTGCACCCCTTGTGCCATGCAGCACATGGGTGTCTGGGGTGCATTTTTTTTGCAGGGGGAAGCGTGCTGCAGCGGTAAGAGTGCTACTTCAGAAGTGTAGTAGCATACTGGCACACAGCTGAACATTGTATGTAAGGTACATAAAAGTAGGAGGTGAACAAAATTCATGAAGGTGCATACAAATACTTGGTATATCCATACCCTTGGCGGTGGCGTCCACGCTGGTACATGACACTTCGAGTTGCCATTTGCAGCTTCAACAGTTGGACGGGGGAAGCCAGCAGAGCCTAGTGCGGGCTCACAGCGATGATACTTAGCGTTGTACGGCGAAACGTACGTAAACACAGTGCATAGCGTAGTAAAATGGGTGTTTTTTTTACACGTTTTTCATTCAACTTTTTTTTAATGGACACATTTCAGAAGCAAATACTTGAGGTACATCATACCGGGATATCGCTTTTCGGGCATAGAATTACGTAGGAATGCGCCGTACTTTGTTGTTTGTCTAACCACATTGTACTTGAAGTACACCGTGTGCCATCACTACTCATGCCCTCCAGAAGTGCTTTGGACGGCGGCAGAAAGGTGTCAATACGCCCTGATGCATAAGTCACGGCTCTGTTGTCTCACTCCCTTGGGAAAAAAACAGATGCAACGCCCCCCCCCCCCCCCCCCCCCCCCCCCCCCTCCCAGCCCGCGTGCGCTCGTGCGACCCCAGTTGACCTGCCTGTTCTTGCCACGTGTTTGCTCCCCGAGCGACGCGTTGGCAACCCCAACAGGTAGGTTTCGCTTGCCTTTCAGTAGGCTAGACAAGGAAAGAGCAGACATTCGATATCGCGGTATGCACCAGAAGGGCCGTGTCAGAAACCAGCGCTTAAGAGTTTCCTTGGACCACGGTCCGCTCCTGAGTGTCAAGCCCACCGGCAATGATACCACTACTGGTAGTAGTGTCCTATGTGGGCGCACATATGGCATTTTGCCCCAGCCACAGGAGTACCTGGGCTCAGTCACCTTTTTGGTTTCTTTCACATATACTTCGATGAAGTATATATAGTTTCCCTCAATGTATGTACCTTGGTATGTACCACAGTACTACAATGTGGGTGTAGTAGTACCTTCAAACAAGTGTACACATGTGAACGAGTACCCAGCTCCAGCATGCGGGCATGCACATGAAGTAATGGCGCTGCGGCTTCCCCCTTAGCCCGCCTCTGCCTTTTTCCATGCAGTTAATGATACCACCGCGCGCGCGTTCACTGCATTTACACTTTCCAGCTGCTGACTGGCGCGGATGTGGCAGCGTCTGCGGGGCTGACCCTGGGGGAGCTACGCTCGGCGGGCGACCAATCATATGTTGCGGGCGCCGTCAGCAGCCAACTGGCTGCGCACGAGGAGGCCGCCGACGTGCTGCTGCTGCAGGTGAGTCTCAGTGTATGTCAACTTCAAACTGTACTTGAAGTTTGTGGCCGACGCCGCCAGCCGCCAGGTGGCCGCAGATGGGCAGGCCGCCTGCATGTCGCTGCTGCAGGGCACATGTCGGCGTCAAGCTCAAAATGTAGTTAAAGTTAAACTTTTGGCAGGGGGGGGGGGGGGGGGGGGTCACCAGCAGCTAGCAGCCATCTGGCTGCAGGTGAGGACACCACCAGTGTGCCGCTGCTGCAGATGACTTCCAACTTGCACCCGCAATGCAGCAGCGCCCACGTGCTGGAGCGCCCTGCCGCCAGCTGCTCGCTCCACAGAGTGGGGTGGTTAGGTCACGGCCAACGGCCAATTACAACATGGATTGAAATGCATTCAACATGTCGCCATCTGCTCAGCATATGACTCGTTTGTGCCTTTTTTTTCCATTTTGCATTTCCTGTTGGATATCCTCAGCGTGTGTGCCGTCCGCTCTCAACATATATATTCGCCCTAGAGTTTCCCAGCCAATGCGGGAGGACCGGCTGGTCTGGCTAGCATTTGCTTGCCTGGGTGACACTGTGTTCGCTTAGTGTGCATATCTACAAGACATGCCGATGACACAATTTCGCAGGCATATGCAACATCGTACTTCCAAAGTGTATGACAAAAAGTCTAGATGTACGATAAGGGCCCGATGTACTGCATGCCACAAAGAATCTACATACAACATACATGCATCTGGACGCACAAATTCTTCCAGGCACATGTAACATTGTACTTCAGAAGTACTTCTGAAGTGCATGGTGCGGTCTAGATGTTTGAGAAAGGCTAGAAGTACCGTACAGCATATCACAATAACCCTACACCGAAGTATAACGTGCGTGCATCTGGACGCCTGCAAGAACACTTACACTTAAATTACACTTAACTGTTCGAGTTCAGCGCACGCGTGCCTCCCTGAGGTTGCCCCCGCGCTGTCCCCATTCGCCTGTTGTGCCCAGGCCAATGCCGAGCAGACCCTGTGGACCAGCCTGTGCTGCCAGCACGCCGACACGGCTCTGCTGGTGGCCAATGCCGCCGACACGCCTGACTTATCTCCGGTGAGTGGCCCAAGCGGCACAGTTTTACCCCGGTCACCGGCAACCTGTGTGGACAGTTCAAAAGGGTTGGTATACTTCTAGGAGTACATATATATACACACCAACACTGGGAGTGCCGGTATACCGGGAGCTCCATGCTATGCAAGCACATAAATGAACCGCCAGTTGGCGGCTGGCCAGCCAGGCGCAATTCATACTTAGTCTAGTGGTTCTATTTATTTGCACTCATGCTAGAGTATACTTCAAAGTACAGTATATATTTCAGAAGTGTACATACTTCTGAAGTACTTGGAGTTTTTGTTTATCTGTATACAGGGTATGCTGGTGTATGTGGGATCGGTAAAAAGGGTAAACCCTACCGTATCCGCCCACGCGCCACCCACCCTGTTTAAGAAATTCCTACACTGTTTGAAGCAAAATACAGGCTACCAGGAGGGCTGCCATGGCGAAGGCCAGCACGGTGCTGCGCTTGGAAGTTATGATGTACTTCGTAGTACCGGGTACTAAATAGCATACACCAATAATTGCTACTTGCATGTATTATCCCTGAGTAATGCAACCTCAATGTATCCACTGCCACTGCACCTGGCAACCCGCTGAACACATTGGCTGTGCTTGCCGGTGCGTAGTGTGACAGCTTCGTCTGGTCGCACGGCGCCCATTGCGACCCGCTGACCATGTTGACTGTACATGCCACGGTGTTATGAGGCAGCTGGGGTGCCCATTGGCTTCGGCTGCCGCTGTGCCGACGGATGCGGTGCTGTGCCTGGTACACGTGGACACGCCTGAAGGCTACCGGCCGGCGGGCACACGCGCATGGCTGAGTGGCCGCTGTCTGAGGCAGCACTTCCACATCAGGTGCGTCAGGCCAATACCCATGCAGTCGCTGCTTCTGTTATAGTAATTTATTGAAATGTTGTACAATTATACAATTACCAGTACAAGCAAGTTCACACTTCGTACAAGTATCATGGATTTGCCGTGTCAGGCAGCAGTGTCGCATCAGGAGTGCAACGTACGATACCCGTCCTGTTGATGCTTCGCCCAACTGTACTTTGATGCACAAATACCGGTAGGGTATAGTTGTACTTCTAAAGTACAAGTTCAAGTGAGTAAATGGTGTTTAGAAAATGTTCCGTGTGTGTTTCGATTTGTGCTTTTCGATTTTTATCTTGATGTGAAGTTTAGTCAAGTGAGGCGGCTACACTGTGTGTGTGCACTTGATGGTATATTGCTGATGGCGCACACCGCTCTCGAAGTCGGCTAGGCTAAGCATCCTGTGGAAAGATATGCAATTCTGCCCGGCCGGAGGTGCCCATCATGCGTCACTCGAGGGGTTGTCAGAGGCAGCGTTCAACTTGCTCGCCCAAGCGCAACAAGCGCAGCCAGCTGCGCCAAACTAATTTTGTGCAGCGCCTGCTGTGGTGGTCCACAGGCTGCGCCAGCCGCATGCTCCCATGCCGCCGTGGTGGCACTACAAGAACGACTTCCTGCGGGTGGCGCGCTGCCTCAGCGGCAGGGGCGTGGGGCTAGTGCTCGGCGGCGGCGGCGCGCTGGGGTCGTCGCATCTGGGCGTGCTGCTGGCTCTGGAGAACAACCAGGTGCGTGTTAACAACTACCGCCCTCTACAGAGTGCTGCCGGCACTGACGATGCTGAGCAGGGGGGGTGGCGGGCATGGGGTGCTTGGAGGGGGAGTGAAAGTGACCACAAGAATACTCGAACATAAAAAATATCTCAAACAATCATTGGGGGGGGTGACGCATTGGGGAGTGGAGAGCGGCGATGTTGACACTGCACACCCCTAGGGTTGATGTAGCACAACTCATGTTGTCAATGACCCTATCTCAGAAGCACAAGTGAGAAGCAGTTTGCTGGGCTGCTGAAGTGGATGAGCAACACGTGTGATATTGGAGTAATGGTGCTGTGTGTTCTTTCACGTGATCTGCTTTGCGTGGTGCGTGGCATCCAACTCCACGTTGCGCTTTCCTCACGCACACGTTGGAAACCGTGAGCCACTGCTGCCACCCTACATACGTGCAGATGTGTTATGGTGCAAATCGAGTAGAAACATTGGTGGTGGGGCAGGGGGGTGTGAGTTCAAGTTTGAATGCCTGGGCCCAAGCGAAGCAATTCATGCGCTCAAGCACGGCACAGCAGGCGAAGAGTATATCTGGGGCTTCCACACACACATTTCTTCTTGTTCCAAACAATGTCACGAGAAACTATTTCAGTGCATGCCTGAGGTGGTAATAAGGTTGTTTTTATGCGCTGAAGAAGGCAGCCCGTGCAGCAACCAAAAAGTCACGCCAATCCGGCCAAGCCGGGAGGGGGGGGGGGGCTAGTCACACCGCAGTGGGCAACAGCAGTGCGCAAGCCTGGTCCAACTGCACGCCCCCCCCCCCCTCCCCGAAACAGCACTGCGAGTGCATGTGAACACCTAATAGTATGTGAACCCCGCATGCACTTATGGGACTCTTTTGCTCTCGCATTCGTGGACTGCCCTCAGGTGCCTGTGGACCTGGTTGCGGGCACCAGCATCGGCGCGTTTCTGGGCGCACTGTATGCCGCAAACGACTCGACCATGCTGGACGTGGTGCCTCGCATGAACGCCTTCTGCCGCTTTGGGGCCTCCAAGTGGAGCGCTCTCAAGGACCTGACGCTGCCGGTGGCTTCACTGTTGCGGTGAGCGCTGAGCGTGCAATGTTACAGTAGACTTGGTAAGAATAATACTGATGTCGACTTGATAATATTCATTTCATGTAGATAATAATATAATGTAGACTTGATAATATGACGTGGCCACAATGTGGTACAGCTCGCTTCAGCTAGCTGCTGGGGTGAATTCACACCACTAAGCGGTGTACACGCTACTACTGGGCGGGGTGTCAAGTCTATGCTACACCCGCCCCGCTGGCACCCGCAGTGCTTGAGGAAAAACCAACAATCTGCAAAGCAGCAGGGCTGAACGATGCATGCCGTCCTTCCTGTGTTTCTATAGGCGTTCTGTTGAAACCCTTGTCAGGTACCTGTAACCCCAAAACCTAACCCTCTAGAAAAACTGCCACTTCAGTAGTACATAAGAATGTCCTCGACTCTCACCCTCAGTCCGGGACCCGCCTCCGAACTGACCAGCTCGGAGCTTGACTCTCTGACCGCGCCCAATCCAGCTTACCCATAAGTATTGTGTAGAGTTTAAAACCCGTGACACAGGTTATTGGATCACAGAATTTGCAGATGACTTTCTTAATTCTTAAACCCTGTGGTCCCCCATCCTCGCAGGGGCACCAGCATGAACAACGCCTGCCGTGCGGCCTTCGGCGACACCCTGCACATAGAGGACCTTTGGTTGCCCTTCCTGTGTATGACGACGGACCTGGCAGCGAGCACCCAGTGTGCGCACACCAGCGGCCCCGTCTGGCGCGCCACACGAGCCAGCATGACCCTGCTGGGGCTGGTCCCGCCCATGTGCATGGTGGACGGGGGCGCGGTGCACCTGCACATCGATGGCGCGTACACCAACAGTGAGTCTTGGAGGGCACACAGCTGTGTGACACGCTGTGTTGCGTGTCGCGGGCTGGGGGCAGGGCATGTGCTTGCGAGCGTTACCTGAGGTACAAGAATCCGGCATGCATATTATGACTATTTGTGTCACAGCGCTAACGTGGCTCTGCGGAATCCACGGAATCTGAGTGTTGCCGCTGCTGGCACCTCGCCGCCTGTGGCTTCATGACGCAATTTTTCCTGGCTGCTTCGTGGGGGCCACACACAATAATAGTGCAAACAATTTGTGCCTTGTCCTCTTGCACATCTTTTGCGTTAGGCGCCGCTCAGAGTGCGCTGGTACCTGAATCAGTCTGTGCTCAGCCTGCCACTTGACACTTATCTAAGTACCCCGCATTCTCACGCCCTGCACGTCGCCCTGTGACTAACAGACTTGCCCACGGACAGGATACGGCAGCACATGGGCGCGGGCACGGTGATCGCCAGCAACCTTGGCCTGCCCCCGCCTCTGATCAGTGACTTCTACGGCAGCGACCTCAGCGGCGTGCGGGCGGCGCTCTGGCCTCTGCTGTCAGGGGGCAAGTCTGTGAGTGCAACTTCTAGTTGTACAGTGTCACAATGTGCTTGGGTGCATTTTGTGTTTGTAGCGCGTCTGCGCCCTTGAGTGCACCTCATGACTGGGAGCCCTACCGCAAACTACCCAGTAAGCATTCTTAAGTGTAACCAAGCTACCTCAGAGCCTATGTTCAACTTCACTGCATAATTGAGGGTTGCATACAATAGGGTACCCGGTCTACCGGGCTCACATACACACGAAGTGCCATAGTAGGTACAATATTGCACATGAAAGGGCTTCTTTGATAGGTGGCGCCACTGACGTGCTGTGCTTGGTGCACCACGGCAGGACAAGTCTTAGCTGCTGCACTTTAAACTGCTTAGTGTTGTGAAAGAAACCCAAAAGGTGACTGTTGTGCGTTGTAAGTTGAAGGGGCACTGTGCTAACAGGTCAGCATTTTGACTGCTTAGTGTTGTGTGTTGTAAGTTGAAGGGGCACTGTGCTAACAGGTCATGAAACTGTGTTCAGAAAGTTGGACATTTCCACAGTTGCATGGGCCCTGTTATGGCAGTTTACCACATCTTTATTGTACGAGTGTGTGTTTTTTAGGTGGATGGGTGATGCCATTGTATAAACATGCGCATAATATTATGCTGCACTCTGTGGGTAACTGGAGAGTATGTGTGCTCCGCCTACTGTAGTGCACCAGTCTGAGAGTGACAGCCACCGCTCTCCTTGGCAGGAGGCAGGTGGTGGACACATGGAAGCGCACAACCGCGCACGCAGACACTTGTTTTTATTGGCCGCACAAGCCAAACCCAGGCTCTTGTAGATGGAACCATGAATATGCTCATCTTGGCCGCTGCAGGTCACTTTCTGAGCACTGCAGGATCCCTGACTTTGTGCTGGCTGTAATTTAGAAGTGGTGACAAGACAACGTGTACAATGTACTGAAACAAAACCACCATATCGCAAGGACATCAAGTATCAATTTCGGACCTCTTTGTGAAATCGTGCCATTCATGAGTCTCGTAAACTACTAATTCCAAAGTTTGACGTGTGGCGCTGCCGTTTCATCCATGTTTACCGCAGGTGCCATCGCTGATGGTCCTGTTGGGGCGTATGCTGTGCCTGATGCAGCATGGCAGCGTGGCGCAGCAGCGCCGCGACTGCGACTTGTTCCTGCAGCCCCTGGGTGCACGCTGCCTTTGGGTAGGCATCTTGGACTTCCATCGGCACAAGGACATCATGCAGGTACGCTTAAGGCTGCTGCAGCAAGGTTCCACAGGCACACCGCGGTGACCAGTCCAAGCCGTTAACCTTCACTAACAAGAAGTCAAGCAAAATTTAGCTCACATCGAAACGATATGTATTTATACCAGCTTGGCCTATATGCAGTGCAGCCCCAGCTTTTACAAGTGCCTAGTGATTCACTGCAAAATCGAGATACTTCGCAGTAGTCTATAAGAGTTGGGACCGCGAACATCGATACCATGAAATAACGCGTAATTTCGCGTTGGCGGTATAACGCAATAACTAACTCTTTGCCCTCGCGGTACGCGTTATCAACCGCGAAATAACTGTTGCCAACAGCAGGCGGTATTTGGCAATATTGGCATCTTGCAACGCCATCCCCACCCCCTTGCGTGGCCGCCATCACGCCTTGTTTGTGAAATCTCGAGTTCCCCACCGTGGGGGGCATAGAACCAGGGCTTCGTTGCTGACGGCAGTCAGAGGAGAGGGTACACACACCAGTGTCAGGAAACTTGAAGTTGTGTACAGGCAACAGATCATTTGACCAAGTTGAAGTTGGAAGTTGAAGTTGGAAGTACCAACTTCAACCACAAACTTCAACAACCAAGTTCATAACGCAAAATACCGCGAAAACTACCGCAAATCTAGCCACATAGCGTGATAACTAACTTTTGGTTCGCGGTCCCAACTCTGCTTCGCAGTGTGTCTCAGAGCTCAAACTGTCCCTGCAAGCATTTCGCTCGCACTAGTAGCGCGCTGCATTACAGTAACCTCACGACTTCCAACGTGTCACGTTAACAATTGCATACCCCTTGACGCCGATACTTCGAATATGCAGGCCGCACCTTGTACTACTAGTAGTATTTTGCTATGAAGTCAACAGCGTGTCTCTGACTCAGCTGCCAGTGCCGACCCGGCGCCAGCGGGCCGCCGCGACATGCAGCCTGGGTGTGATGCAGACCCCCTTAACAAGTAGTCTGCCTGCACATTGTCAAGCCCTTAGGGCTACTGTGAAGTAATTTCACAAGGTATACTAGGTGGGCTGGCTAAGCCCGCCGCGCAGCCTCCTGAATCTGACTCAGCTACTAGCCATTCCAAGCTGGACTGGACCAGGTGCCTAGGCCCAATTCGTGCCCAAGTGAGAGACGCAAATTGTTAAGAATTGCAGCCCGTCGGATGGGATGGCAAGTCTTGGCTTGCGGCGTCTCATAATTGAACGACTCTAAAGGAGCTATTTGCCAACGATCGACTGGCAGGTTTGACAGCCAGTGTGTGCCAGTGACTGCTGAGGTCCTTCGGAATCAGCAGCTGGAAAGCCAATTGTTCACGCCTTCTTATTCATGCAATGGCTGCTCCTATAGTGTTTTGCTTGTTTCTGGATCGTGATTACTGTAACACACAATTGCGAATTCCTTAACTCAATGGCATGTCTGCACCGTGGGCGCCTGTGTGGTAATGGCAGGCTGGCTATGAACAAGCATCCAAGGACATTGAGCGCTGGTGCCGTAGCAGTGCGAGCGGCGGAGCAGCTGCCGGCATCAGTGGCTTTGGCTCCCCCCCCGGCACAGGCCCAAAGCCAGATGCGGTTGCGGGAGCTGCGGCCGCCATGCTGCGGCGGCGGGGCACTTTGTGACCGTCCAGACGACAGTCACTGCAGCCTGCCAGTGGTCGGATTGGTGTGCCCCACTGCTGGCTATAAGGGTGCAAAGCCTCTGAGTCTCTGAGTCAGTCACCAGAAGCACCGCCGGCCAACAGTTAGGCGCTTCTGCGGGGGGCACGGCTGCCGCAGTTCAACTTGGCTGACTGGGCAGCCATGATGGTCGTTTTGCCCCTCTTGAGGACAGGAGTCGAAAATGGTTTCGAGGTGCCACAGTGTACTGCCGGGGGGCGTGTCCGGGTGCAGGCCCATAAGGTCTGTGAGCTGTAGGATCAGCGTGCGCGTGTCATGAGTACGCGTGCGGCACGATGCTGAGAGGGGCATGCAGCACAAGGCCTGGGGCCCTGGCAGGCACTGTGTGCATTAGTTATACAACCGCTGTGTTGACCTGGCGTTCTTTCGTCGTATTATCGTAGCAGTTTGCGGGTGTCACAGTGGCACGAAGGTGCTGCATTGGATGCGTTTGTGGGGGTTTATGTGTGAGGTGGGGACAGTGACAGTCAGACTCCAGACGGCGGTATATCCTATGGCGGGCCGGCCTGCCCACTCGGACGCCCTGCTCGCCTCTCGACCTGCCAGTGGCTCCGGTGTGTATCACTCAGCTGTGCCCTTAGGCTAGTCACATACAAAAAGCGGCTGGTGCAGACCCCCCCCGCCCCCCCCCCCCCCACACACACACGCAGTGCCGCATATACACTGTCAAGCACCAACTTCAAAGACTTGCCTGCCCCAGTACATGCACTATCATTGTGATAATCATGATCTGCAATGTTCAACTTGGTCGGGCCCACCAAACACAGTACAGGGTCACTGATGGCATTTGTTTTGAGCCAGGACTTAGCGGCATTCACTTATCCCTGGCCTCAGATACACTGACCGGGGCGTGTAGGTGCGGGGGCTGTCTCGTGATTTTCACCAGGTGGACATATCACCCCACAGGCGTCAGCCTGGCATTTTGCCCCAGCCACGGCGGTATCTGGGCTTCAGCCTTTTAGGTTTGAAATTCTTTCACATGCGTGCACGTCCACGGACTGATTTCTTACATCTGAAAGGGCGAAAGCTGTGTACTCAGTCTGCTGGCAGCACCAATTGGATTTGGGTCCGGTGTACACGCGGGCTAAGGCCTGTGGTCACCACACACGGTGGCTTGCGGCACTGCACCATGATGATCCCGGGTATACTATAGTGCTAGTGAGCCCTTGCAAACACGATGATAGTGACTATCGTGCTTCATCACAGATGCACGCGAGTGCACTTGGCTTTCCGCGCCATAGGCGGTTCCAATGAACTTTGAAGTACATGTATCGAATTGCTA
Organism: Ophiocytium majus; assembly: GCA_032358315.1. Classification (NCBI taxonomy): domain Eukaryota; class Xanthophyceae; order Mischococcales; family Ophiocytiaceae; genus Ophiocytium; species Ophiocytium majus. The sequence goes on from JAULBY010056349.1 coordinate 10,985, forward strand.
CAAGCTCGCCACGATGGCACTTGGTTCCTTTGGCAGCATCGGCCCTGAGGGCAGGCGCCTGCTCGCA
>JAULBY010056360.1:0-11049 GCA_032358315.1 Ophiocytium majus
CTGCTGCACGCGCTGCCGTATGCCGTCGGGCGGGGCGGCTCGCTGAGCGCGCCGCATGGGGGGCGCGCGGCCGTGCGCAGGCGCGGCAGCTGCAGCAGCACCGGCAGCAGCAGCGACGGCAGCGGGTGCGAGGGCGGGGGCGGGGGGGGGCGCAGCGCGAGCCCCGTGCGGGGGTGCTTTGCGTGAGCACTCGTGCTGGTGAGCAGGCTGGTCATGGGCAGCTGCTGCTGAGCAGGAGCTCATGGGCTGGTCAGCAGGACTGTGCTCAGCAGCAGCTGGCGGTGCCAGTGAGCATGAGCTGGCGTGAGCTGCTGCCTAACGGGTGATGGCGCGAATTGCACTGGCGGAGGCGGTCAGCGGCGGATGGGTTTAAGGCGGCAGCGGCGTAGGCCGTGCTGCTGTTGGGGGGTGTCGATCCTAGCTTTCTTGTCACGGTTTAAACGTGGTTGTGTCCGTCGTTGTTGGCGCCGCGCAGCCGTGCACGTAGAGATAGTGGCGGCAGCTGCGCAGCGCCCCGTACCTTGTAAGCCTATGTGTATAGGGGGTATAATTACAGTAGCACTTAATAAGTACTTCATGTGGAACCGTAATACATGCCCTGTGTGACGGAAGGGCCGGCGGCGGTGCACCATGGTAGGCACTCGCTGGGGCGGGAGGGACTGAGTACACACACCTTAAACAGCGCGTCGATGCACAGCACCCGTGGCTTGTTTGATAGCGGCCAGGGTGAGCCAGGAGAAGAGAGAGGGGCGGAGCTGGGCTGCCGCAGGATGCATGGGGCCTTGAGTGGGGTGGCGCGGCTCGACTGACCGCCGACGGTGCTCAGCAGGTGGCTGAGCAGCCGCGCGCCGGCACTAAGGTGCAGTTGGCGGGATGTCGTAAATGCACACAACGTTGGTGGGTTCTGATGCACATGGGAGTTGGTGGCGATGTGCTGGTGTTGTATGCCTGGTTGTTTGATTAGTGTTCTGGCCTGCATTGCCGTGTCTGCTGCATGCTGTGAGTGCAGCCACGGAATGCAGACGCTGCAGAAATCTGGTGCGAGCTGCCAGTGCAGCATCTGGTTTAGGCGTTCTTGTGGTGTAGGGCCCTGGCACATAGTGGCCTTGGAGAGTGTTTCATGTGGTCTGTAGCTGCTGCGTGCTACCACCCGGATGGGTTGCCGCTGCAACCCTTGCTGCTCTCTGATCTGCGCCCCTGTTTCCAGGTTGTGGCCTTATGTTCAGTGATATCTCTGCCTACCCTCTGTAGCTTTGAGCCGTGTGCTCCCTGCTCGCTGCTTGACTGCAGCTGTCTGCCCGGACCCACGGGTTGGCCGGACCGGTGGCGGACGCCCCACTTCCAAGCAGAGAGGATCAGCAGTGTGAGGGCAGTGCTCACACAGCAGCAGAGGCACAGCAGGGTGCCTCCACAACAATCTATCCTGACGTTGGCATCAAGCCGATGGCAACGATTTGCTTGTACGGTCAACCAAGCAGAAGAGTAGTTCACCCAGGAGCATCAACTGGTGCTGCAGCGATACTGAGATGGCGCCAAGTGTCAAGTCACCCTACAACTCAGGCAGCACTGCGTCGCCCTCGGCTGTAGCTGCTGCTTCCACACCCGCTGCGCTTCTGCGCACGCACTCAAGCACGTGCAAGTGACCACGTGGCGCGCTTTGTTGTCGAGTCTGGCGTGATGGCAAGCATGAGCAACTCGCGTGCTGCAGCAGACCGCCTCGCTACCGCTCGACCCACCGCCTGCCACGACCCCTCCCTCGACATCGCCTGTCACCATGCGTGGTGGCGATGCACGTGCAACGACGAACGTTACGCTCTTGTTGCTGCTGCTGCTGCTGAGCTTGCAACGGCAACTTGCGGGTTGACAAAATTGCACCCCAACCAAGAACAGAACGCGGGCAGCGGAGGCGGAGCACGTGGCGTGGCAGCAGCGTGTTCTGACTCTGTATAGCACCGGCAGCACACGAAGGCAGACAAAATATCACTCCCACACCCACACCTTTTTCGAACGCAAGAGCTGAATCAACACACAAAGCCTCAAACCCTACTAGTAGGCCTTCACACCCGCCCGCATCATCAAAGATGGAGCTTGCTGCTGGTGCCGCCATCGGAGCCGCGGCGTACCACTACCACAACAAGGACAAGAGGAACAGCGGACAGGTACGATGCTGCCGTTGCTCCCGCACGCACCTGGTGGCATCGCGACTGCGCGCGCTGCACCGATGCACACAGTTGCTGGTGTCAGAATCCAGAGAATGTGACACGCACTTCGTCGTTGCTGCGCGCGGTGCTGCTGCAGGCCGCTCCAGGCTCGCGCCTTGACCAGGCCACGCACGGCAACAATGCGACCACCAACTATGGCAACACGGCTACCCCCGCGCCCAGCAGCACGGCTACCCCCGCGCCGAGCACAGCAGACGCGGTGCCCAGGAGGCGCGGCAGCAGCAGCAGCAGCAGCAGCAGCGATGGCGGCGGCGCCCACGGCACCACCACCAACCAGCAGCCCGCCGGCATCACCGGCAGCAACAAGCTGGGAGGGCTGAAGGCTAAGCTGGGCCTGGGCAAGCGCAAGACGAGCAGGGGGCAGCAGCAGCAGCTGGGGCAGCAGCAGCTGGAGCAGCAGCAGTACCAGCAGCAGCAGCAGCTGCACGGGGCGCCGGCAGCAGACCCGCAGCAGCAGACTGGTCCTTACCACCAGCACCAGCAGCAGCAGAAGAGGCCCGGGATGGTGATGTCCGACACTGCTCCTGGCTACTAAACTAGTGCAAGCACGCAGTACCCCAACGTGGAGTGGGGCCCTAAAACTGCAGACTTTTGGTCGCAGTCTCATGCCATGTATGCCATGTGTAGGCTCAGCATGCGCACAGATGAGCAAGCTCCCGTATGTGGTTTTCGGTCCTGTAAATTGAAAGCCACGGAACACAGAACTCCGGAACACAGAATGGCCTCCTGCCCTTTAGCTGTACAACCAATACGCCCGCGGCGGCAGTGGTTTTGACGCTCACGCTACGTGAGTTAGATCCCGCAAACCACTTCCGTACGCTTGTGAACACCTGTACAATCAATAAGTCCGCGGCGGCAGTGGCCTTGCCGCTCACAAAAAAAAAATAAACAGCCTGCAAACCGCCTCCGCACGCATGTGAACAACCAGCACTGCACCCACCTGAGCAGCAGCACTGCACATGTACAGCTACGCGCAGCAGGACAAAGAGTCTGACATGGCTGTCATGCGTCATTTTGCAATGTGAATGAAATGTTTGCACGTGAAGTTGTGGCGACAGTGCGATTGGTGTGCTGTTCTTCTGTTGCCTGCCTGTGCCCTGTGGGAGGGTGGTTCGATTGTGTGACACTACACTGTAGTACCCCAGATTATGCTCAACCCGTGTGGTGGCACAGTGTGCGCATGCACACGGGTTATGTACACATATAAACCGGCTTGCATCGCTAATTCTCACACCATTTTGTGTGGCAGCATATGCAGAGTCTAGGGATGTTGTGCTCACACACTTCTCTTTTACCTTGTCCCTGAGGATACAGCTATGCCCAACACGTGATGTGAAGAGTGTCCGAAAAAACTAAAGTTTCCCACTGATGTTGCTAGCTTACTGTTGATTTGTACCTGGTACTGCAACTGTACAGGTGTGCATCATTTCAGGTCATGTATACTGGCGTGGAGCAGAGGAATGGCCATGCTGATTGCGTACGTACCAACTGAGTGTGCATTGTCAGCCGCAAGCAGTACAGCCAGCAGTAATGGCATTTTGCTGTTGCCTAATGAGGTGTGTCAGAGCAATGTGTACTTCATGCCGTCCTGAGCACCAGTTCACCTGCCGCGACATGTGCCTTTCGGGGCGCCACACGAAGATTCAGCAACCGCAGGAACAGCTCTACCTCAGCAGTGCATGTGCTGGTGTGTGTGGGTAGGAAACTGGTGTGTACAAACATGTGGGATGCCCCCTCTGTTTTTCGCAACAGGTACTGATGTCTATGCCTCTGTTTTTCGCAACAGGCACTGATGTCCATGCCACAACTTTGCTTGTATGCTGGAAGAGGTACAAGCACTCTGCTTGCTACTGGCAGGTCGAGCCCCAGCCTGCCAACGCCTCAGGTCTGCCCGCTAGCAGCAGTGACTGGCCTTGGTTGTATTTGGGCGTGCGTGCGTATACACTGCCGGGCATGTGCCATGCCCACCCGTGGGCTTGCTGGCATGCATGACATGGGCTCTTGCACGCACCGCAAGTGCAAATAAATACTTCGTACATTATATCTACTAGTAGTTGGATTGTGAAGGCAGGTGCACATCCACCGCTGCCGTCAGCGCACCAAGGACACCAGTGCCAGCGTGCTGGGCAGTGAGAATTTGTGAATGGGTTTGTGGCGCCTTCACCACTTAGCACGTGGTGCAAGCCAGGTTTGGACTTTGCCGTTTGAACTACCACCACTTGCTGTAACGAGGTGATGCTCTATGCACCACGACACGAAACCAGCCTTGCGCGAGACATGCAACTAAAGCTCTGCACACTATGAGCACCGCACAGACCCGTCTTACTGCTGCTGCTGCTGCTCCTGCTGCTGCTGCTCCTGCTATAGTCATTTGTACTGCTGCTGCTGCAACACATTTTGTAAGTGGCAAAGGCCCATGTGCGGTGCACGTGCCTGCACCACCTGCTGCCGTTGCGTTCGCCGGTCAGGCAGCACCCTCCCCTCGCCAATAATTGCTTGTTTCTCCCATGGGGCAAGGTGAGCTTTAGCTCTGCCGGGTTGCGGCGATCTGACCACGCCCGCAAGTTTGCTAGCAAGAGCTCTGTCACCATCGACGCGTGTGCGTGCACCAATTCGATAGAGTATCCAGCGGTGGCTGTACATGTCGCCATATTTATTTTTATTCGCCAATTCAGCTCAGCAGCACTTGAGCAATGTCCAGAGCATCCCGAGCTCAGCAGCGACTAAGCAGCACGTCACGTCATGCAATGCAATCCAGGAGGAGAGACCAGTCACAGGCAAGCAGCACAGCGCTGCTGCTGCGCCAGCGCCAAGCCCCCCGACCATGGCGTCATCACAAGGCAACGGCGCCACCTGGGATGGCGCCTCCATGTCGCAGGACGAGCTGATGCAGAAGGACATGGTCCTCTTGCTCGACGACAACGACGCCATCATCGGCCAGGGCAGCAAGTGGGACACACACCGCTTCGTGCCCGGGCAGCCCCGTGGCGTGCTTCACCGTGCCTTCAGCGTCTTCCTGTTCGATGGGGAGGGACGCCTGCTGCTGCAGCAGAGGGCCGCGGATAAAATTACGTTCCCCAACGTGTGGACAAACACATGCTGCAGCCATCCCCTCACGGGTTTCTCTCCCAGCGAGGTTGACGGCCCGGAGGCCGTGGCGGACGGGTCTGTGATGGGGGTGAAGAGGGCTGCGGTGAGGAAGCTGGAGCACGAGCTGGGCATCCCCCCCGAGGCCGTGCCCCTCTCAAAATTCAAGTTCCTGACGAGGCTCCACTATTACGCTGCCGACATCGTCACGCACGGCAAGCACAGGCGAGCAGCAACATTTTTTTTTTTGCATGTTCAGGGCGCGCGCGAGTTGCTGTTGGTGCGTTGCGGTATCCTTGCTGCTGCCGCTGCGGCATGACGGGAGCTGAGCAGTGCCTTGCAAGCGTCATGGCTGGCACAGCACAGCGCTGTGCCTGCACGGAACCGTTGCTCCGCAGTGCTGGGTGCCTGTGCGCTTGGTGCGTGCTCGGGTGATGATGGCGCTCACCAGCCGCTGTTTCGCAGCATGCACGCAGTTCGGCCGCTTCTTCAGCTGCAAACACAGCTGAATTACACATTACACTGCGCACCATTGCACGTGGTCACTGGCACACCCTGCGGCTGCCTCTAGCTTGGCATCCGATGGCTGGCTGGTACACACCCCCAACTGCCAGTTTCTACCAAGCCACACATGCCTCCATGTCAAAAATTGCAAATCATTTGTCATGTGGTTTTGCAGTCCCTGGGGCGAGCACGAGATTGACTACATTCTCTTCATACAGCTGGACCAGGCGCCGCCTATGAAGCCGCACCCTGAGGAGGTGAGCCAAGTGACGGCCTCTACTGACCAGAACAGCGCCTGCTGAGCACCTTCTATGATGGTTTCTGCTGAGCACCACCTGATACTCTGCTGAGCAACATCTCATGGCTCTGCAGAGCATTGGCGCAAGTGGCACTGGTGGTGCTGCAGCCGCCGCTGCTGTTGCTGATGATGATTTTCCCTACGTGTGCTGAGCAGCTGGGTGGTGCCGATTCTCGCCACAAGTCAGCAGCTGTGAGTGTGCCGGGGGTCAGCTGCACAGGCGCCTGCTGCCTTGTGCGAAAGACGCGGCACACTGTACTGCTTCGAAATATTTCATGTAGCTACTATATCTAGATCAACAAGTCTGCAGATGGCGCCGCGAGGACACATGCACATTGCAGCTGGCTGACAACCCAGCTGCTCTCCGCTGCAAGCCCTGGCATTCCAGCGATGGTGTACATGACATTGCCACAGCTGCGCATGTGCAGGACCCCACCCCCATGCGCGCGCCGCCAACACCATTAACAAACCACTAAAAAAACAACATGAAGCCACCTTTTTTGCGCCCTAACACAACCACATGAAATGCCCTATCTTTGCACCCACCACCCTAACGCGCCCCCTCCCCCCCCCCCCCCAAACCACTAACACAACCCACATGAAATCCCCTCATTTCCCGCAGGTGCAGGACACGTGCTGGGTGAGCGCGGGCGGGCTGCGCAACATGATGGCGCGCCCGGGGCTCCTGTGGTCGCCATGGTTCCGCATCATCGCGGAGCGCTGGCTGCTGCCGCTGTGGTGGGCAGACCTGGGGGCGACGCTAAGCACGGATGTTCACGTGGATGTGGGCGCGATTCACCGGTTCGACCCGCCGCCGGAGCACCGGGGGGGCGCGGGCGTGTGCGGGCTACGGGAGGAGAATGGGAGCGGCGGTGGAAAGAAAAAGCAGGGGGCGTATGGAAAGGTGCGCGTGTACTGTCGTCAGTGTAAAAGTTATAAGCAGGTTCAACCAGATTTTCCCGCCGCCGGAGCACTGTGGTGGCGCGGGCTTCGGGAGGAGAATGGGAGCGGCGGCAGCGGAAAGAAAAAGCAGGGGGCTTACGGGAAGGTGCGCGTGTACTGTAGTGAGTGTAAAGGTAAAAGTGGGGCTATAAGCAGGTTAAACCAGATTTGATCCGCCGCCAGAGCGCCGCGGCGGCGCGGGCGTGTGCGCGCGGGGGGAGATGGGAGCGGGCGGCGAACAGAAAAGGCAGGGGGCTTATTGTTATTAATATGGCAAGGTGCGCTTGTGTGCATGGTCACAACACGCTGTGGTCGTACTTAGAGGAGTTAAGTGGGGCTGTAACCAGGTTAAATTAGGGCTCCCTCGGGTTATTAATCAGGGCTCCCTCGGGATATATTTTTATGCACTACCGAAATGCTGACATAGTGTACCCGGGCCATTTCTTTTCTGTTGGACCCAAACAATAAGGGGTGGGGAATCATCATTTTAGGAGCCATGCAAAGATCGTCACGAGTATTTTTACCTTCGTACCTGACAACGCATAACAATGGGGTGGGTAAGTTTACCTCTTTAGCTTACCAAACGTAGTTGAACTGAGTAACTCCTGCGACACTGTGCTTGCTAAGGCGGGTTTGCAGTGGGACTATTTATAAGCATGTGCAATCAGTGCTGGAACCAGTTCAAAGCGACGGTTACGCCAAGCACGGATGTAAACGCGGATGTGGGAGCCATGCATTGGTTGTCCCCTGCCACTCGAGCACAGGGGTGGTGCGGGCGTGTGCAGGCCGAATGAGTAGTATGGAAGTGGCGGCAACAAAACGCAAGCAGCAAGAAAACGCAAGGGGCATATGGAATGCTAAAACAATGTCTATGTGTGTGTCGGGCTGTGTTGCAGCAGCAGTTGGATGCCTCAACCCACCACTATCTGTACATGTACACTTGTGGTCAAATCAGGTATAAGTGGGGTCAAAAGCATGTGAAAGCAGAGGTTTATGGAGAGACGCAGGCAAAAATGCCGACATTGTGTGCCGGGGCCGATTGTTTTTTGTTGGACTCAACAATAGCGGATGGGGGGACACCAGCTTAGGGGCCTTGCGAAGTCTTTCACAAGAAACTCACCCCACCTATACTACAGCTGACAACGCACAATAATGGGGCGGGTACATTGTTTAGGGGGGGTTACAGGCAAGTGAAAGCAGAGGCGTGCGGAGAGGTTCGGGAGAGCGGCTGGCGGCGTACGCCTCGTGCGTGGTTATAACCCAAAAACAGGCCCAAGTAGATCTGACTGCCGATCAGAAGGGGCGTGTGGAAAGGGTACACCTGCGCACAGCGTCAGGCGGCGGCACGCTGCGCTGCTCAGCAGCCTGCACCTCACAAATAGGTGTGCCCGGAAAACACAGTTATAGGAGCGTGCACATCGTGTGGAACGACCAGCTGCGGGTGGACGCCGGGTGGCGCAAAACAACTCCTAAAAGTGGTGGACCCGGGCAACTAGTACAGGTTGCTCACGGCAACTGCAGAACGGTTACCAATAGTAGTTGACCCGCGCAAGTACTTCGGCACTAGGTAGTGTGGCACAATTGTCCTGGCACGCAACCTGCAGCGCACCCAATGGCAGTACCAAGTACTCAGAAATGGCATACACGGTATATATTTCCAAGTATTTCGTGATGGGTCACGGCGTATAACATCTAAAATATTATTGCTGCATTTAAAAAAAAAGCATTTGAATAGGTTGCATGCCTTATTTACGCACGTCAACGGTGCTTAATGCGAAGTTTTTATGTGGCAGATCACTACACATGCAACCGTCTGCACTACGGTAAATGCCAGGGTGCTGCCTCCATAGGTGCCGTTTATCCTGCTATGGCGGTGTTTACAGCGTGGTAGCTACCGGTGGGAGGCCGAGAGTCCTTTGCTCCTAAATGACTGTCCCACTTATTATGGTCATCACTACATATTTTATATACCTATAATTGTTACATATTATGGCCATTACCCAGTCCTCACACGGACAGCAAACAGACATGGCGTGCTACTGTATTGCATGCACGGTATTACACGGTACTGTAGTACATGTGCTGAAGTACATGCTTCAGTGTATTCTTGTATACTACTGGTAGTAGTATGTACTACTAGTAGTATTTCATTGTGCTTCTGAAGTATGCATGTGCATGTACTACAGTTAGTATACTCCGGAAGTATGTACTGCAAAGTACAATATACCGGTATATGGTATATAGCGGCATGTACACGCGGTGCACGTGTGCAGCATTCGACAGCAAGGCACCATGTAATGTGACACCCACACGCAACGCCAACAATCAGTATCCAACAGCAACTCCCGTGCATATCCTTCGAAGTACCACATACTTCAGTACACAGCGCTCAACCCTCCACCCGCACCGCCGCCGCATTGTCAGGTCCCCACACTGGAGGAGAGCAAGCTCAGGCAGCTGGCGCGCATTGACGAGGTGGTGATGGCGCTGGCGTACAAGGCGGGCTACGGCGCGGGCGGCAGCAACGTGCGCATTGGCGCGGACTTGGGCGGACACCGCGCCTTCTGTGACGACATGCTGGGGCGTGTGAGCCGCTCGTTCGCGGCCGTCATCCGGCAGCTGCCGCCGCAGGTGAGCTAGGGCACCGCTTTTGTACTCAGCGGTACTTTATCATACTTTGTGATAGAGGTGTGAGTTTGAGGTACTTCTGAAGTACGTGTGTGTGTACAATACATACTTCTGAAGTATGATGTGAACTGGTGTGCCGCTGGTTCGCGGCCGTCATCCGGCAGCTGCCGCCGCAGGTGAGCTGGGGCGCACGTCAGCAGACTTGGGAGAGGTGTAACTTCAATACATACCTCGATTACATATACTTGAAGTATATACTTCAAGAAGCATGTGTACATTTCGAGCAGTGTTTTGAAATAATGGCGTGTGAGCCGCTCGTTTGCCGCCGTCATCCGGCAGCTGCCGCCGCAGGGGAGTGGTGGCTCGCCGTCTTCGGGCACTTCAGTCAAAGTAGGATTGAGAAGGCGAAAGTACTTTTGAAGGACATGTGTGTATTTCACTTCTGAAGTATACAATATACTTCTTGAGGTATACAATTTGCCCCTTTTGTGACGACATGCTGAGGCGTGGGGGCTTCTCATTTGCGCCTGTCATCCGGCAGCTGCCGCCGCAGGTGAGCTACAGTAGGGCGCACGTGAGGTCAAAGCAGACTTGAGAGACGTGCTCTTCGAAGTACTTCTGAAGTACGTGTGTGTGTATGACATGCGTTTTTTGTTGCACAGCATCTGTACATATACACACATACACATTATTCGAAGTTCATACATGTACGCAATGTGCGCATATGGTGTGGTTGGGCAGCCGTTCGTTTGCAGCAATCATATGGCAGCTGAAGGGGGGCACCAGTGCGTCACTTTCGTTGCCATGAGTCAGAGCGGAGTTGGTGACGGTGTAGGTACTGTGTAGTACCTCTGAACTTCTGAAGTACTTCATGTGTGTGTTCACCCAGTGCGTCACCTTCGTGGCCGTGAGCCAGAGCAGAGTTGGTGATGGTGCATTTACTACTTTTAGTCTACTTAGTATGTACCACGTGGTAGTGCTTTTGAAGTATTCCATGTGTGTGTACACCTACGTGCATTACGCATACTACTTACTTATCATGTAATTACACACTGAACACATGTGACGCTCTTGCGCTTGTGAATCACAGTAGCATTGGTTGAGGTTTGTGTAACAATCGTGTCACCAGTACTTCTGAAGTACATGGGTGTGTGCAATACGACGGTCTGATACACTTCTTGAAGCACAACTAGTAGTGCCACATATCTCATGCACGCAGACACTGTGTGCACAACACCTTGCGGTGCTCCAAACTATGCGGTTCCAGTACACTGGCAGAAGTATACTTGAAGTACATACCGCATTTAGTTGTGCACCATCAACACATGACCTGGACCCTGCCCCCCCCCTCCCCCCTTAACCCCCCCC
>JAULBY010056371.1:0-11048 GCA_032358315.1 Ophiocytium majus
CTGATTTCCTGGTCACACGCACCGTGTGCAAAGGGCTTTCCGCGCCCTAAGCGGAGTTTAATAAGAGTACATACTTCGAAGTATCATAGTAGTACGTTACATCGTGAGGTACGCGTCAACTCTCACACAGTGTGCTCTAGTACCTGCCTACTACTGTAGTAGGCTCTTTGTTCACTAATGGCATGCGCATGCAGTGTGAGATCACTGAGTACCAGAATGGGGCAGTCTGTGTGTGCGATCAGCCTGAGACTGCTGCAGACGTGGCAGGTGCCCTCCTTGCTGCATGGTGCTGTGAGGTGCACTATCCTAGCTATTACTTGCACTATGTACAGTGTATGTAGCTGTGTCTGCAGCGTATGATAACTGGATGTGCGCGAATGCAGCGCACCATGCACATGCGCATGTCCGTGAGTGGGCGCGCGCCAACGCATGCCCATGGAAGCCGGACGAGTGCGTAGCTCTCATGTGCAGAGCTGGTCGCGGCAGTGCTCGAGGTCACACCAGCTCAAGGCTGATGCAGTGCTGCGCTGGATTGAAGCCCACCGCTGAGGTGACTGGCAACTGGCCTCGACATGGTTGGCACTGCGCTCCACTTAGACAACATCACTCGGAAGTCCCATGTTGCATGTTGCCTGCTGCAGCATGCTCTGCTGCTTGTGCTTGCTGCCTGCAGCACACTGCTATGGCTGCACGGCACTGCATAATTAAGTTGAGGTCCGGCTGCACGGGGAGGGACCTACGTGATGGAGTCGGTTTCGTGCGTCACCCAGCGGGCGGTGCGGGGCATGCTTGGTGGACACGTGTATGGCTGGCATGCAGAGCGCATGTTCACGCTGCCGGGCATGCCAGTGGCATTGCGCACGTTCATGGCGGCGGCTGTAGCCGTGCGTCCGAGCGCGCAGCACAGTGTTCGGTGAATGTGTCTTGCTGCAAAAGTAACATGGTCCGTAGATGTCACCCCCCCCAGGCCGTAAAGCACTACACAATCGTCTGTCATGCGTCACTTCTGCGAGTGGTTGTTTCATCCATTGCAAGGCTGTGTGATACCTGGCTTATGCAATCGAGCCAACACTTCTTTCGCGACAGCAGTACGGAGCGGAGTGCAGGGATTGCCGACACCGGGGGCTATCCGTGCGCGCACACGGCTCAGCGTGCCTGCAGCCCGCATCAAAAGAAGATGAACAGTGTGCCTAAGTGACGTGGCATCGAAGATGTCTAGGGCAACAAAGAAAGCCTTGGTGGCACTGACTCACGCTGTTATAGGCCCGCACACGCAGGTACCTGATATACCTGTGCTGAGCACAAAAACGCACCCCGCTGCGGCCGGTCACGGCAGAATTCTGGAACGCGACAGGTGTTTTGAGACCGTTCTGACAGAACGTGCACACACACACATAAGCAGCGTGCTCTCTTGCACGTGGGTGGGTCCGTGGAATGCAGACCGAGCCGTGCTACGACTGAGGCCATGCGAGTCGCCTGCCGCCCACGCTGCCCGAACATTCACACCTTCACTTCAAAGCCACAGCGAGCCAGCCAACCAGCCAACAAACAGCTCACCGCACAGCGCCTACTGCAACCCGCAAGAAAAAGCATGGCTCCCAAGATGACCGTCGTGGCCCTGTCCGCTGCGCTGCTGCTGCTCGGCAGCACGTGCCAGGCTGCCAACTCGCAGTCTTTCGCCCGCCACCTCAGGGGAGTTGACACGGAGCCCGAGGAGGGCCGCCGCGAGCTGTGCTCGGCGTACTACGCCCCGTGCTTGGACATCAATGACTGCTGCGACTCGGCCGTGCAATGCGTTGCCTTCACCTGCCAGCCCACCAAGGATCGGCGTGAGGCCGAGAGTGACGTCGTTCGGTCGCAGGCCACAACTCCTGATGCCCGGGTAAGCACCGCGAGCCACCTTATTCTATGGCAGTCGCAACCTGGTACACCCGCAGGCAGCAGCAGGTGTACGGTAGCAGCACAGCACAGCAGTGGCGATTGCCACAGAACGAAGCTGTCTCGTGCTGGTGTGTAGAGTGCGTGTGTGAACTGCTATGGCTGGGTGCAGCTTGTGTTGCAGTATAGTAACGATGCCCGGGCTCGTGCATTGTTGCTGGTCAGCGCTTGTATACCGAGCAGCAACCATGCAGCACCAGGCAACTTTTGCAATAACCTGGTGGTTACTGAAAACGGTTGCCTAGCAGCCAGGTCCAGCATGTTGTCCCATTGAAACACCCTTCCTCTGCACCCGCCAGTGTGCCATGGCGCCGGCACCACTCTGCCCCTCAGGAGCCGCCTTCCTAACACCTGTGGTGATGCTGCTGTCACTGATGCCGTTCCCGCAGGCACTGGATGAAGTGGATGTGACAGCAGCACCGGCTCACCGTGAGCTGTGCTCAGCGTATTATGCCCCGTGCTTGGACATCAATGACTGCTGCGACTCGGCCGTGGAGTGCGTTGCCTTCACCTGCCAGCCCACCAAAGATCGACGTGAGGCCGAGGTCGACATCGGTGCACCTGCCGCCCCTGCTGATGCCAGGGTGAGATTATGAACTGTTTGTAGCAATTTTGGAGCTTCATCCCACCCTGCGGGCACCGACGCGTAGCTGCAGTGGTTGGGCAGGAGCAGTGTTGAAAAGCAGCATGGGCCGCTGTTGCGCTGTAAATCTGGGGCATTCTTCACGTGTAGTGTGTCAGTGCCAATTGCAGCTGGAGCATGTGGTTGCGTTGACCCGCTGCACGCACAGCAGAGGGTCAGCCGCACAGGCTTTGCATGGGGTTGTATCATTTTGTAATCAGCAGTGAACTCTGCCACTGCTCGGCAGGTGTGTGCATTGCGTGCGTGCATGGGGCTACGGGAGCCCCTTTATACAGTCAGCCGTGCCTGATATCATAGTGCTATGGCGCCGGCGTCTCTTTGTCCCTGCCTCGACGCCTGCTGAAGTCACTTATTTCCCCTATTTTTTGGTGTTCGTGTCGCAGGCACTGGATGCAGTGGAGGTGACGGCTGCACCGGCTCACCGTGAGCTGTGCTCAGCGTACTACGCCCCCTGCTTGGACATCAATGACTGCTGCGACACGAACGTCGAGTGTGTTGCCTTCACCTGCCAGCCAACCAAACTTTGAGTTTTTGCCCCCTGGCTAGAAACGGTGCCAGCTGGCTAGGGCACATGTAAAGTAGCAGCAGAGGGGAGGAGAGACGTGCACAAGCACCACAGTGCGAACAAGCATTGCTGTGCACGATCCCAGTTGTCGATACCAGCGCGAGAGGGGAGTTCATGGAAAGGTTGGTCTGGCAAATGCACTGTAAGTAGGAATGGCTGGAGGTGCGCTGTAAATAACTTGAGGATGTGCCAATTGCCGGGACCTCAATTGCTGTTGTATGGGTGACGGAGCCCGCTTTACATGGCAATGCACTTCCTGAGTTTCCAGTCATGGTCTGAATGCCGCTGGCACTATGCATTGCCTTGCGCTCTGTGCGACTGTGCGGTGGGCTGTGTGTGTCATTGAACGCCCGCATGCGCGCACACTGTGGCCTGCTCCCAGTAATGCTAAGAACTCCGGTCACCTGCTTTCACCACAGGCAACAGGGCAGTTGTGGTGCGAGCAGCTAGGGTGAATGCAGTGCATAACCCTGTTGTGAGGCTGGCCGGCGGGTTGTAGGGGTGCCACTGCTGCAGCAGCCATGCTGCATTCAATCAAGTTGCCATGTACGTTGAAATGCTGGCACCACGCTTGTGTGCCCTTACGTGTGTCTTGGTTGCCACCCTGAGCGGCTGCTTGACTGGCTGTCGCGCTCTGGCATCATCAAGAAGGTTTGTGATACCGCGCGCCTTGTGCCTGTGCTTGGTGCAACAGCTTGCTGTTGTCTAAAATTTCGAGTGGCATGTGGTGCACCTATGACCTGACCCCTGTGACTGTGGCAGTGCCCTTCGGTGCCACTGACATCGTGTGTGCCGCTGTTGCCTGCATGTTGCTGCTTAGCTAGACTAATGCAGCCGCACGAGCTAGCGCGGTACATGCACTCATGCACGCAGCGCTCGGTAGACATATGTTGCCTCCACCGCACAACCTGCTGCCACTGCATCAGCAAGCTATGACAAATCCCCGACTCCCAGTCTCCCCGAGCGGCATGCGTCATAATGGTGCAACACTACAGAACAATAGGCCAGCCCATCCTGTGTGTCCCGCATTCAAAATGCATGTAAGGCAGTGCAACGAGGCAAGACGTAAACACGAGAGCTGCAACTTGGGGTCGTGACGAAATGCCACTTGCTCACAAGGGCTAAAATTCACCGTTGCGGCACACCTCCTCGTAGCTGTGGCTACCTCTGGCGTCGATGTGGGTACCAACACGCCGGATGCACCGTTCTCAGAACGGGGCCGGAGGGTCAAAATTGCTGGGCACGATGCCCTGGCGGCCTTGCAAGCAGCGCAAGCCTTACCGTAGGATGTTCCCTGTTGCGAGTGCTCACTGGCAGGTGGGGGCACCTTGTGCCATGGGCCGCACACGTGGGTGCAGTGACTCGCACGAGCGATGCCGCAAAAATTCGCAAGATAGTGACTGTAACGTGGGCGCCATTGCCCGGAGGGCAGAGGCAGCCATGCCCCCCGGGGAAAGCCGTTGGCATCTGCGGGGGCCGCACGATCCGCACGTGCACTAGTACAAGTGGCGCGTGCAGCGAGCGCAGCAGCGGAGGCGCGAGCAGCGCACCTCCTCCCTACTACAGCTCTCCGCCTTCCTCAGACGGCACCACCGGTGCAACGCCAAACGAGTAGGGCGAAGGCGCTCTCTCGCCGCCGCGCACCAGCCTGCTGCCGCGCGGCGCCGCGGGGTCGCTGAGGGAGTGCACAGCCAGCGGCGCCGCCACGGGTGCGTCCGAGGTCGTGTGCGAGGCACGCAGCAGCGGCGACACCGCGCTACACGTGACAGAGCCGCCGCTCATCGACCCGCCCGTCGCATACGGATCGGAGGACATGGCGGAGGCTGCAGCGATCGCCGCTGCGCGTACATCCACGGGCGCGGTGGCAGAGGGGTCACCGCCCCGCCCGCATGCCGTTGCGGCGCGCGGCGGCGAGAAGCAGGGGTCCTGCGTGCGAGCGCTCACGTGGACCACGCCGCCGCTGACGTGCGCGTGCCCGCTCGCGTCTACGGTCACCGACGCGCGCTGGTACGCCTGCCGTTGCCGCGCCTGCGGGCTGCCGGCGCTGCTGCTGGCGTTGCTGACGGAGCAGCGACGCGCCGCCGCCGCCGCCGCCGCCGCCGCCGCTGTTGCGTGCGGGCCGCTGCCGGCAGCATCCACCGACCAGCGCGACGGCCGCCGACCTCCAGCCGTGTCCCCATAGTGCGCAGCGCCGACGGTGGCGCCCAGAGGCGAGGCCGCAGGCGTGGTGCCTGCGGAGGCGTTTTTGCCAGCGCCGGCTTCTTGGAAGTCCTCGCCTTGGTAGGCTCTGTACCACTTGGGCAGGAAGAGGAGGGCCATGCAGATGATGCAGCCCATGTTGACGGTGACGGTGCGGACGGTGACCGCGACAACGGCGTCGTTGGTGGTGCCCGCAAGGATGGCGTTGATGAGGACGAGCACGAGTATGTTGTAGATGCTGATGGCGAGGGGCTTGGACTCTGCGACGGTGTCCACCAGCTTCCAGGTCTTGAAGGCCAGCCATGCCCCGACGGCGATCAGAAGGCCCCTGCGCACGTGTGCCCGAACATGGCAGTGGTTAGACGGGGCCAGTGCTGGAGCCGCAGGGATTCAGCGATGGCACCTACTGCCTTTGGTAACACTGAGTGGTGCACCGCGCATTGGCTCTGTGCAACGTTGCAGCCTGGCACCAGACTGCAAGGCCCGAAGGGCAGACCGTCTGAGCGCTGCCAGACGTCCGAACAACAACCGCGTGTGCACAACGGCAAGCCATCCTGGTGGCCGGCACATAGTACACGTGCCCCTCGGTGAAACGTTTAGCCAACAAGCAGCAGGAACGTGCACGTGCGCGCGCGTGTGCATGAGGCCAGCGCTAGACCAACATTTCTTACAAAGTCAGATAAGTTGTAAGGTTACCTTCAGATGGCATTTTGCTTCTAAGTCTTCAGTGAAGTCTGCAGTACTCCCAAGTGTTTTCTACACATTCGGACCATTTTTGCATGTACCTTCACACGGCATTTTGTTGTAAAACCTTCAGCAAACTTTGTACGGCGTCAAACAGTGCTCACTTGTACGCCCACAGGATGAGCGAGAAGGCGCTGACACCGCTGTGGCACTGCGCGTAGGGCACGACCGCGAACCCGCTTGTCACCTCCACTGTCTCAACGTGCGGCGCGGCCACGCAGTACCAGATCAGCAGCAGCAGCTGGTCGAACGCGCACAGCCCCGCAATCTCCCGCCCCAGCTCCTTGTTTGAGATTTTGATGCGGCGGAGGTGGGTGTTGTCGAACAGCTTGTACGCACGGCGGACCTGCAGAGGGGGGGCAGCGGCGCAGGCAGGCGCACACACAACTTCAACCATGCCTATCTGCACATGCCACTGCTGGGCCCGCCGGCCGCCGCAGGACAGGCAGTGGAGCCGGCCTACCCCCCATAGATCTCGTAGTGTAGCTGGTGCACACATGCCCTCATGTCTCTATGACTAATGCTACTAGTGGCATACTGTGCAAACTTCAACAACCCTTGCAGCAACTACAAGTACAAGAAACACCGCAGCAGAGGGAGCCGCAGCTACGCGGGCACATATGACATGTGGGTTGTGTGCCGGGACAACTAGGCATACAAGCGTGCGCCATCTCTTCGTGGCGCAAGAGGGGAGGGGGGGCGCAAAGCACGCGCGATGTACACTGCTACACAAAGGTCTAGTGGTGATGCTTGCACTTGCCTGTGGGCGGCACTGCCTGCGCGTGCTGGCAGCTGCCTAGGAGGCCTTAAACCCATCACCCGCCGGTGCCCAGCTGCTGCTGAATGCCAGCGGGCTGTCAGAGCATGCGCTGGCGTGCATGCATGCACTGCAGGGCAGCGTACCCAGCTGCTGTGCACCCACCTTCACCAGCAGGCAGCTCAGCGTAAAAGTGAGCGACGAGTGCAGAAGCCAGGGGCGCGCGAGACACAGCGGCTGTGTGGCACGGCCCAGGTGCAGCACGGACACCACCGCCAGCAGCGTGCAGCCAATGAGGAAGAGGGTGCAGAACAGGGGCTGGGAGAACTTGATGACCATGCTGCGCGTGTCAAGGCACCAACAGGCGTGACAGCACGGGGGGTGACAGAGCTGTCAGCAGCGGCACCACAGAGAAGGCGCATGGCAGTGCACGCGCTGCTGATAAATGTGCCTCTGCAGTAGTGTGTCGTGCTTGTGGCTTAGCAAATGAGCGCCCTGCCATGAGCTGCCGCGTCGACAGCGTCGACATCAGGTGCTGCCCCTAAACAGCTTTCAAGCGATTTAAGGAGGGCAGTCGACACAGACTCCCCTCCATGGCTGAGCCTGCATGCCACGGCCTGGTATATACGATGTACTCACACTGACTGCACATTCATACTTGGCCTACCATGGGCGCATTGGCGACTGTATAAGAGGCCCAATCATCGCGGGTAAGCATATACCCTCTTGGCTCTCCAGGGATGAGAATGATCACTTTCCGACTGTGTTGCTTTGCACAAGAGCGCGGTGCCCCTCGGGGGATAACACCAGGCCCGCAAAAGAGCTTCTACCCGAGTTCAACCCATCACCAGCATGCACTTACCGTCATGCATTTGGTATGCACTCACTGCAGCTGTCACCAGGAGAGCAACACAATAGGTTGGGGTTGCACGAGACGCCCGATACACAGCCGCTGGCAGACACCCGCACCACACAACCCAAAACACACCTGTCAATGTAGTAGCGCAGGACCACCATGAGGGTGATGGCGAACGCCGCCGCGAGCGCCGCCAGCGCCGTCAACCCCGCCCCCTTGGTCGACCGCAGCTCCACGCCGTCGCACGCCGCTGTCTCCCACGCTGGCAGCGCCATGCCGCCACCGCAGCCGGCGGCAAAGGAGTAGGTGACGTTGCGCGTGGACGCCCGCGTGCAGCCGGTCACGGCCACGCGCAGCTCTGTGGCGCCGCACTCTGGGGGACCGACCACGTACACCTCGAAGGGGCTGCCCGGTATGTGGCTGTTCTGGCGCGTGCTGGCGGCACTGATGTCTGAGTCGAGCCGCCGCGTCTGCTGTGTTGTGCGGTGGCGGCCGGCGGATCGGTGGCCGTCAGCGCGTGGCAACGTGGGCTGGCAAGGCAGCATGCTGCAGCTGGGGGGTGAGGGGGCCAAGCTGTGACATTGGTTGGCAGGCTTAGAGCTGCGCTGTCTGGCTGCCGGGCAGCAGATCGGTCAACGGGCGCCAGCACCCACTGCGGGTCAGCAGCATGCCAGCACCAAGCAGGAAGCACTCCTTGCAATAGGCGTTGCGCTCCCAGCCCTCAGCCAACTGTAGTGATGCGTCAGGCCGTGTTTCATACTCCATTTACAATTCAAGGAAGGCGAGCACTTATACACTCAAAAACGCGACAAACGGCGTGTATGCCGTATAAAGTACACCTGCATGTGCCATAAAGTACGCGTGCTACACGGCGTACGAAGAAAACACCATCCGCGGTGACCCATCGGAGGGGGACTAACCTGGGATGCGGATGCCATGCAGCTCTGGTGCCGCGACGCACGATGTACGGTGTACATGCCGAGTAAGTACTTCGAAAGTGCATTGCCATGCACCATCAGGATACGTATGTTACACGGCGTAAACTCAAACCACTGTCCCCTGTCACCGATCACCGAGGGCTTACCTGGGATGCCATGCAGCTCTGGTGCCGCGGCACGGAATGACCATCGCGCCACGCATCCACATCCCCGCCGGCCATCCCAAAGCGCCCCGCAAGAGCTGCCAGCAGCCGCGCCCTACTCTGATTCCCGCCGCCGCCGCCGCCGCCGCCGCCGCCGCTAGACTCGGACTCCTCCTGCGCGGCCAGCGCCGCGGGTATGTACACGGACAGGAACTGCGTGCCCTTGCCCTGGAAGCAGGGTTGCCCGAAAAAGGTAGTATCTGTATGAGCAAGCCATAAACTTTGCCGTATACTGCAGGTATATACAGCATATATGGCTGATGATTGAAATAATATGGATACCTAACATCATGGCGCAGGCGTGTGTGGGCAGTGTCTAGTGCTCTTGCACAGCTGCCGGCCTAGCATAGTAAGCTACCGCACATGTCTTGACAAGAAAGAAGCGCCCATGTACGCTTTGGTGCAACCCTACCTGGAAGGTGGCATCGACGCTGTAGGTGCCATTTCCATGGTCAAACACGTTTGCAGAGCCGGCACCGGCGGCGGCGGCCCCGTCAGAAGCGGCTGTGGTTGACAGAATCTCCGCAATGAACGGCGCGCCGCCGGTGTCTATGGTGTTGTAGAACCTGCGCATGGTTTGAGTGTTGCGGAGTGCGCTTGAGGGGCGGGTGCACAAGCCTGCGGTGTGTGTGTGTGTGTGTTTGTGTGGGGGGAGTGGTACCTTGCCGCACACAAAATACTTGCCGCATGCAATATACTCTGTATACTTCTAGAAGTATTAAAATCCGCTTAGTTGCATGTATTGACGCCTGCGTAACTAATACAAGGTGTGCTGGCTACGTGTAAGTCCTCGCCTGCCGCGTCTGCAGGCAGGGTGTGCGTCTGTATGCCAATACACCATACCGCACTTCGAGGGGGGGCTGGCTCACACAAAGGCGCAGGCCACTGCGGCGAAGCAGCTCCCAGGGAGCTCTAAAATATTGCTATTCCGATGCCTGTTCCCACAGGGCTTTGTGTGAGGGGACGGCCCTCGGCACACCAGGTCAGAAAGCAGCGCGGATGACAGTGTCATCCCACTCAGGCAGGCAAACATAACAAGTGCCCCACAAGGCACAATAGAAAAAGCGAAGTGCTGAATTCTTAGTGTTACTATGACTTCACCACGTGGGCGTACTTCACCTTTAGTAGTGCATGTCGATCTGAAAGTAAATGGCAACCTTGACACGATATCGATGAGATTGAGATTTACGAAGTGTTTTAAACACGTTGTTGCTCACTTGTGACGTGCCACAAATAAAATTGTGCACCGGCCGCCGCGACGGACTGCGTGCCAAGTCATGACTTTTTTTACATCTTCACAATTAGTTTAATCATAGATATGCGTGTTATTTGACTGCATTTTGACATCAACACGTTCACAGCCCTTAGTACCACGGTACGTTCAAGACTGCAACAGTGCTGTTGGCTCACTTGTCACGCGCCACAAATGAGAGGTGCGCTCCACTGCCCGCGGCAACTGAGCGCGCGCCAAATCCTGACTTTTTCTGAAATCAAACACTTCGAAGTACTTGCATAAATAAATGGTGAAAACGTACGTTTGGGGCTCGCCTGTCGCGCGCCACAACGGAGAAGCGCCCTCCCCCGCCCACGGCAACGGAGCACGCGCCAAATGCTGACACTTTTTTCATTAAATACTTGCATGAATAAATAGTTTATAAATTCGAATTGGGGCTCACGTATTGCGTGCCACAAAGGAGAAGTGCGCCCCCCCGCCCTCGACGACGGACCGCGGCAGCGTGGCCCCCTCCCGCAGCCGCACGCTCGGCGCATGCTCATAATTGATACATACATGTGTCATTTACTACCCTTCGACAGAAACGAGTTGGCAGCCCTTAACACCACGATACGTCTAAGGCTTAAAAAGCACTGTCACATACGTCTGAAGTACTTTCGCAGTATTTTGTCGGCTCACTTGTCGCGCGCCACAAAGGAGAAGTGCGCCCCCCCGCCCGCGGCAACGGACCGCGGCAGCGTGCCCCCCCCCAGCAGGTGCGCGCTTGGCGCATCTATGAAACTGGCGACGATGGTCACGTTGTACGAGCCAATGTGCGCGCCGCTCCCCAGCGCCACCTTCACCTCGTAGCTGTCCGCTATGGGTATCACTATGGAAACTGTGGTGGCGGCCGCCGTCGCCGCTTCCAGCTCGCCTGTGAAGGTGATTTCTGCTGGGACCTGAGGCGTGGGGGGGGGGGGGGGGGGGGGGGT
>JAULBY010056382.1:0-11046 GCA_032358315.1 Ophiocytium majus
GCCAGTGAGCGGGCTGGCATGCATGTGTCATGGGCTCTTGCACGCCCCCAAGTGCAAATAAATAAAACTACATGGCATGTAGGATTGCATGCGGACATGCATATTTCCATACATACATAGGCTGAGCATGCACCAGCCCCACCATGTGAACCTGCAGCACCGGCACATACGCCACCTACATACATACACAAATGCATTGTCAGCACTTTGTAGACATGCGATGCACACTTTTATTGAGCTCCACTTAGGACGCCAAGAAGCCCTGTGCACATGGCGTGCGTGGGCTGGAACACGCATGAGTTGTACCATATGTACGTGAAAGAAACCAAAAAGGTGACTGAGCCCAGGTACTCCCGTGGCTGGGGTATGTATGTATTATTATTAGTTGCCAGCTGTCAAACGATAGACGTTTTGCAAGTAGCACAGGTCTGTGCGCTGCATGAACTTCAAGTAGTTGAGGCATGTGCTACGCCAGCAAAGTGGTGGGACCGAACTCAACAAGAAAAAAAAATCACCTGGTTCACATTGATACTGAACTTAAAGAACACAAAATATGGCAGTGTCTGCATCCGCAAAACCCCCTGCACTAGGCCACACGCGCGCTGCACCAAGTGATTTGCTCAACTCGAAAATAGTATACCATTTACATAGTATACTCATGTAGTCAGTGCACAGGCCCATTTGTGTGCGAGCACGCCATGTCCTAAAGTGCAATGACGGGAAACAGGGTTCTCGTACAGCGTACAGCACATCTTGTGTTATTAGTAAAACTGCTGCTGCAATACTTCAAGTACTTGAAGTACCACCATGTGTTCTGAGCAGAGGCGTACTTGCCTGCGATGGCACCACGTCTCGAAGCGCAATGGCGGATTCTGATGCAGCGTCTAGTCCGTCTTCTGTGAATAATTTTTGAACTCATACTGGAAGTACATGAAGTACAACGGTCATGTGGTCTGAGCAGAGGCGCACTTGCCTGCAATGGCACCACGTCCCGCAGCGCAATGACAGGCAACAGGTCCTCGTGCAGTATGTAGTATGTACCTCAAAAGCACAGCTTCTGCAAAAATAATACGTATAATATACACACACACATATGTATATATATAATATACACACACTTATGTATATATAATATAATAATAAGTCATGTGGTCTGAGCAGAGGCGCACTTGCCTGCGAGGGCACCACGTCCCGCAGCGCAATGACAGGGAACAGGTTCTCGTGCAGTGTGCAGTATGTACCGTACTTCAGAAGTACATCTTATGTATGCAAATACGTAGTATAATACAGTAATGTGGTCTGAGCAGAGGCGTACTTGCCTGCGAGGGCACCACGTCCCGCAGCGCAATGACAGGGAACAGGTTTTTGTGAAGCGCCAGAAAGTGCTGCACGTTGGGGTGGCTCCCGCGCGGCAGGCACACATAGCAGGGGACCCCCGGCAGCTCCTGCTGCCACACGCGCGCCAGCCCTACCGCCGCCGCCAGGCTGACGATCACACAGACACACACACCAGCACCATAACAGCAGCAGGTGTTAACAGGGGGGGGGGGGGCACATGCTGCCACCAGCACCATAACAACACCAGGTGTTGAAAGGCGGGGGGGGGTGGGGGGCACATGGTGTCTTGATGTGAAAAAGGGTTGCAAAGCCCAGATAACAGGAGGGCTACACCTGGTCTGCACCAAGTGGCTCCCACACCTGCTTTTGCTCGCCTGTATCTTGTACATTTGGCTTGTCGGATGTGGGGTTTCAAGGGAGCTAAGGGTGGTTTGAGGCACGTCTACACCAGCTCTGGCATGGTAGGTGCAGCATGACTAGTGATGGGTCACGGCGTATAACGTACTTCGTAGTATTTTATTCGTCATACAAAATACGGCGTATTTTTACGCCCAAAAACACGATATACCGCGTATTTGCCGTGTAAATATGTAAATACGTTCACCTGTATACAGTACGTTATACGGCGTATTTGCATACGTTATACGGCGTGTGATGCGAAGATTATACGCTGTGACTCATCACTAAGCATGACAGTGCGCTGGGCTCCGCGCACCAACATGCTGCTGTCCCACACGCTTGCCACTTTTCAGTGCGTCAACGACATAGGGGGCCTTTTATGTGTGCGCACCTGTGTGTTATATATATACTACTGTAGAAGTGAAAAAAACAACTAAAAGGCTGCTAAGCCCAGATACTGCCGTGGCTGGGGCAAAATGCCAGGCCGAAGCCTGTGGGGTGCTTTGTCCACCTGGTGAAATGCACCAGACAGCCCCCACACCTACACGCGCCGGTCAGTGTCCTTGAGGGCTAGGGATGATTCAGAGTTGATTCAGAGACACACCTACTCTATAAGTACTGTAGAAGAATTTAAGGATTTTCATGTGCGCGACCTGACCTGTGCACCAACTATGCGTTACACAATACCTGATATATCCAGCACCACACAACCAGGTAAATACCAAGTACGGTGCCCGGTCGTACTCGGTGCCTGCCCTGTAACGGCGAAGTCACCCACCACCGTGCAAGAAACCGAAAATGGTGCTAAGCCCAGATACTGCCTTGGTTGGGGCAAAATGCCAGGCCGAAGCCCGTGGGGTAAATTGTGCACCTGGTCGCGCTTGTATTTCTGGCACTTATCATGCACATGAAAAAATAACGTACTGCATCCAGGACACAGTCACCAGGTGCAGTGTACTGAGTGCCTACCCGGTCCATTTGTGTACCTGGGACGACTACTTGCACAGGCAAGGTTGTACTGGTGCTGCTGTATCTGTATTGTCGCTGCTGCCGCCCATGCACAAGGATGCACGAGGAGCAGTGCCGCAGCGAATGTGTATGGCTTGGGCAACATCAGCAGTCAGCTGCCTTTGAGTGGTCGAAAGCTCAGTACACGCAGTGGTGATGAACATGCACCAACAGGCTGCAGCAGGCTGCTGACACTCTGCCATGTCGCTGCTGAGCAAAGTATGTTGTACTTTGCGCGTGTCAAAGTTTGGCGCGGTTGCCGATGACCACACCTACATTCTACTCCCTATCTAACTCGCCCCTCAGCACGGTGTAAGTTACCGGGGCTCACTTGAAAGCTTGAGTTGAACTTTGTGCAGCCCATTAAACCTCAACTCCGGTTCTGAGCTCAGCAGCAGATACTGTACTTGCAGGCGCTTCGACCAAGGTAAACAGTTACTGCAGTGCTCGTACCTGGTGCACGAGGGACTTCAGCACTGAAACTTGTCCAACTCCCGGTAAGCAAACATCAACGACAGGACACTTCCTGCTGCCACTAAGGTGGTGGACGAAGTTGAAGTTAGTGTGTGTCACCCCACTACTAGCAGCCCAGCAGCAATGCCAGCAGCACCACCACCAGGAGTCTTATTTTGCAGCGAGGCTGGCGAGCACTGGCACCGGTCACGCACGCTAGCCACTACGCACATGCCATTGTCCTGCTTCCTACCGCAGCAGTACAGTAACAGCAACTTCAGGAACATATCGCCGTGGCGCCGAGGCTCGCGCGGCTCAGCAGGGCGTGGCAACGAGTTAGCAGCCCGTGCCACGAGCGCACCGCCTGCCGTTCACCCTCCTGCCACAGCGCTGCCGTGCGCAAAGGTGCTGTGCGCAGCCGCGGCCGTACCGCCAAGCACATGCGGCTCTGGCGATGCATGCACAGTACAACATGCTCACTACTGCTGCCCACCTGTCGAAGTCAGCGGTTGTATGCGTCAGCACCACGTTGAGCCTCTCCGTGCCCAGAGGCAGCTCCGGCAGCCGCACCTCCTGCCTCTCCCACTCCCCGCCATCCTTCGTGCCGCTTGCCCCATTCAACCCCAACTGCCCTCCCATACGGAGCCGCCACGGTGGCGGGGGGGCAGAGCAGCGCCTGCCCTGCAACCGGGTTGCTCTGGGTGCCAGCGCTCTAGGGGGGGATGATTGCAGGCCATGGCACCTGCCCGCAAGGCTGCTGCGGCGGCAAGGGGAGAGGGCAGGCAAGTTGGCGTGGGCAGCGTTCTTGGGGTTGCTGCTGCAAGAGAGCGAGTGACTGCAAGTCGTGAATAACAACGTGTGTTGCAGGCAGCAGTGGGGGCAAGCAGGGGACTCACCACAGGGCAAGCAGCAGCGGCAGCCGTCTGAGGACTCGACGGCCGCTGCTGCCGCCACTACCCAGCTGCATGCTGGCAGGAGCGCTGCAGCAAGCTCTGTGTGTGTGCGCTCTGACTGTTTGGTCGTCAGCGTGCGATCGTGCTCAGCAGCCACAGTGCAAAGCTCTCTTGTTTCTGAGTTCACAGCTCAATTGCAAGCCAGACGTGCAAGCAGTGGTGGCGTGAGACAGGGGAGCGGGCGCAGCACCGCATGCTGGCATAGCCAGTGCACTTCCACCCTTTACACGGCCACCCCTGCCCCACCACAACGCTGCTCACTTGACCCGCGCACGCTTGCTAGAGCACAACAACATGCGGTGGGCAGGGGCTGCGGCTGCGGGAGCATGGGCAGCAGTTGGCTGCAGCGGGCGTGCCAGCGCCTTCGTGCTGCCAGCAACGGTCAGTCGCGCAGGATGCAGGGCGATGGCGAGGGGGGGGTGGCGCAGCAGCAGGGGGCCTGCTGCTGTGGGTGGTCTCAGGATGGCAGCGGAAGCGCCTCGGTTGGAGGAGGTGCCGGAAACACTAAAAAACGAGATCTTCATCTTCAAAGAGGAGGTGAGTTGTCACCATCGGCTGGCTGCATTTGCTCAGCAGTTACCGCCACTCTGCTGCTGTGCTGCCGCCGTGTCGCTGGCTCTGGGCTGTCGCGGGTCGGCGTGAGGGCTGGGTGGGCATCCTTGACTTGGTTCCTTTTTTTCGCAGTTCAAGTTCAACATTGGCGGTCAGCCTACGCCGCCAAAAGCACACCACAGGGTGGCAGGCGGCGCAGTGCAGTGCATTGCTGTGTGACACAGGCATAGCAGGCAGCCTTTTGGTACGGACGAATGCTCTTTGATCCCAAGCCTACCTTCTCTTTTGCAAGCACCCGCAACAGCCACGCGGTTGCAGTGTGCGGCGGTGGTGCCGACCAGTAAGCGCCAGCCGCAGCAGCCAGCGAACCGCCCCGCCTGATACAGTGCTACGTTGGCATCAGCCACCTTCATGGGCTGTCGAGCATGGCATGAATATGCATGCTCAGCGCGCAACTTGGCGAGCAGTCAGCGCATGTGCACGTCAGCGCTGCCTGGTGAGCGTCAGCACAGTTCAGCGGGTGAAGGGGATCTCACCAATAGACAACTCAACACCTTTTCACCCTACACCCGGTCCAGTGTGTGTAAATGCATTTGATTTGATGTTGCAGCAACTTCGGTTGCGCCAAGCCTGTGCTAGCATTACGGACAGGCAGCGCACGATGCCTCATCCCCCCCACATTTGTGCAACTCCTCCCACAGTTTGAGCGCGTCGAAGTGTGCACAACTTCGGGTTCAAGCCTGTGTGTGTGTATTATCAATGGTCAATGATTTGCACCACTGCGGGTGCAGCCCAAGTGCTGCTTACTGCTGTCGTGAAGGACTGCTGCTGCGGCGGCGGGGTGGCGGACTGCTGCTGTCGCAGCTGCTGCCGAGTACTGCTGTCGCAGCTGCTGCCGAGTACTGCTGTCGCAGCTGCTGCCGAGTGCTGCTGCTGCTGCTGCTGCTGAGCACTGTTGCTGCTGCTGTTGCAAAGCGCCGCTGCTGCAGCTGCTGCTGAGCACCGCGTTTCCACCTCTGTTCACATGCACTGCCAACCGCCGGGCAGGAGACAGGACGCGTTGTGGAGTGCTATCCCGACGTGTTCGCGGTTGTGAACGGCCAAAAGTGCTGCTGCTGCTGCTGCTGCCGCTTCTGAGCACTGCTGCTGTCACTGCTGAGCACTGCTGTTGCTGCTGCTGCTGAGCACCGCTAGCCCACCTGTCTTCACATGCATTGCCAACCGCCGAGCAGGAGACAGGACGCGTTGTGGAGTGCTATCCCGATGTGTTCGCGGTTGTGAACGGTCAAAAGTACCTAGTGGGTCACCCCTGTGACTGGTGCGTGAGCATTGGGCGGCCGGATGCGGAGGGCAACCTGGAGCCGATACCACTGGAGGGAGACCTAATGGACGAGGTGCGCATATGAATTTCATTCATGAATCGGATTTCATGCATGAATTGAATTATATTCATGAATTCATGGCTTGTAGTTGTGAACTGGTGCGTGCGCATGTGGGCGGTCACAGTGTGAATGTGGAGCCATAGGAGAGCCCATGAATAAATGAGGTGTGCACGTTCAAATGAGTCATGAATTCATGAACTGTGCTTTGAGCTGGTGCATGAACACGTGGCCGGTTAAAACTGTTGGCAGCGAAGTAGAACCAATACCGCTGCTGGAAGCAGGAGCGCTGGTGGTTGATGAGGTGCACACATGATTTCCTTCAACCAGTGTTGGTAATGAATTACTGGGTGCAAGAGCATTGTGGTAACCAGCTGGCATCCTGGGACAAACTCCGCTGGAGGGGGGGTCTTATAGATGAGACTGGCGCAGCTGTTCCACATGCAACCACTCTGAAGAGTGTCAAAGTACTTGGGAAGTACATGCACAGCAGCTATTATATTATGAACAGACACACATGGTCCCTGCTCAGCAGGACTGAGTATGTGCCTCTCAGGCGAGTGTGTGCAAACACTCATTTCGTCACATGGCTTACTTAACCAGGGCTCCGCATTGTTTCTATGCGGCATACTTACAGACGCATGTATGTATGTACATAATAACTTATGGACACTGACCGGCGCGTGTAGGCGTGAGGGCTGTCTGGTGCTTGTCACCAGGTGGACAACTCACCCCACAGGCTTCGGCCTGGCATTTTGCCCCAGCCACGGCAGTATCTGGGCTTGGCAGCCCTTCAGGTTTCTTTCACAAGTGCCACACTCACGAACGGTTTCAAACACGCGGCGAGCTGGATTTTTGCAGGCGTTTTGAAGCCTCAGTGACACAGCACAGAGCGCTCTGAGCTGCCACTACTGCAGCCATGCTGGTACTGTCCAACCTCGCATTCGACGGGTGTGTGCTTAGAGGCACACAGAGTGAAAGTGTGCGGTTATGGCACCGAAGCATTTACCAAGTTTTTCCGGCCACTTGCACATACGAGCGTGCCCCCGTTTGGAAGAGGCCAATGAATATGTGTGTGTGTGAAACACTGTGTATATGTATAGAAGTAGATAATAGTATACTGAAGTATATACCACATGAAAATCAATGTAGGAGCGATATGTACTTCAAAGTATAGACTACATTTCACGTGCATCATATACTTCGGAAGTATGTACATACTCCAAATGTACTTCATATATATATATACACGGTATACTAGTATGTATTTAGGGTATTGGGCGGTGCCCGTGTTGTGTAATACAGACTGTGTGCTCCTGAACAGGTGGGTGTACAACCTACTGCTGAAAAATACATCCCCCAATTTTTTGTTGCTGAGCAGGTATTTTCAACTCCACATGGAATTCAACTCTGCAAGCATTTCGACCCTTCACATTTTTTTCTTGTTAGCTGCGCAGCAGATGTCCTTTTATTGTTTGTGTTTTTTTTGCTGAGCAGGTGTTCTCAACTCTGCATCGAATTCACCTGTACATGAAGTTCGACTCTTGGCATATTGTATTGTACTTTTGGAAGTTTTTCCCTGGTTTTTATTTGCCTTTGTTTTGCTGAGCAGGTGTTTTCAACTCTGCATTGACTCACTTGTCACTTTCCATGTCGTGCAAGCGTTGCCAGCAGCTCTTTACACGGATTTCAACTTTGCATGGAACTCGACTTTATGCATGTTTACTACTGTAGTAGATGGTATTTCCCTGGTTTGAGTTTTGTTTTTGTCCTGCTGAGCAGGTGTTCTCAATTTTTTTCCTTTCATTTTTGTTTTGCTCAGCAGGTGTGTTTTCAACTCTCAGCATGAATTCGACCCCTTGCAGTTTAGATGATGTTTCCCTGGTTTTGTGTTGTTTTTGTCCTGCTGAGCAGGTGTTTTCAACGCTGCAGACAATGCTGGAGGAGGACGAGGTGCACCTCTTCCGCACGCCAGTAACTCTCACCTTGCAAGGGGAGTTCCTTGAGGTATGTGCATGCGCAGGTTCGAACCTAGGTTTACTCTGCCTGTCCCTGCTGCTGCTGAGCACCGCTGATGCCGCCTCTGCTGACCACCACAGCAGCACTGCTGCCTCTGCAGCTGTTGTGCGTTTTGCAACTGTCTGCACTGTGCGCGCGGCCTGGATGAAGCCGCTTCAGCTCGTTAGCTGTTGCTGCGGCGGAGACGGCGGCGGCTGCTGCTGCTGTTGCTGCTGCCAAGCACAGACATCTACTTATAGGTGCTTTCCCTGGCTGTTGCCTGTGTGCTAGCTCCCTCTTTGACTGCTGCTGAGCACCACTGCTGCTGCTGCTCAGCACACCAAAGCCGCTGCACCTCTTGCGCTGAGCAGGATGGCGCTGGCGCCGACGAGGTTGCCTACTGCTGAGCACCACTGCTGCCGCTGCTCAGCAAATCCTAAAACCGCTGCACCTCTTGCGCCAGCAGGATGGCGACGACGCCGACGAGGACCCATTGTCAGACGACGAAGACGGATATGACGACGTCGACGAGGCCGACGACGACAGACTCGAGTTTGACGTTGTTGAAGTTGGCGAGGGCCCTGACTCCGATGATCTTGAAGTTGAGGACTTGGAGCCCACGGACATTGACGCGGATAATGTGGAGCTCATTGCGTCCTTTTGGCATGAAGGGGCAGAGTACTCGCTCGTGAGACACATGGACCCCATACTGCTGGTTGCCAAGCCCGGTTCGGAGAACGACGGAAGGTGGGTGGTGGCGGGGCAGCTGGGGTGTATGCAGTGTGTTTCACGGCCAACGATGGGGAGATGCGGCGCACCATAGTGTATGTTTTCGCAATGTTTACAAATAAAACTTCGAATTGTGTTCACAATACGAAGGGGCGGAGTACTCGCTGGTGAGCCACATGCACCTTATACTGCTGGTTGCCAAGCCCAGTTTGGATAATGACGGCAGGTGGGTGGTGGCAGGCGTTAGCGTATACCACGCAATTATGATAGTGAATGCAGTGTGATTGTGCGGCCCAAAAGGACAGTTTACCGTAAACTACGTAGTATAATTGTGGACGAATAAAAGTGTTTATAGTACGTTTTGCGCCTTGGGTACATGCGGTAGCGACGGATAAGGACAAATAATTGCATGCTGTGAAGCTTCAGTACAGGTGAGCTGCTGAGCACAGCGGCCGCCCACACCTGCGTATAATGCGAGGTCCATGTGTCCGCAGCTGCCGCTGCTACCTGGGCAGCACCCATGCCGCTGAGCAAGCCATGTGGCGGCCTGAGGCAACACTACCGCAGCAGCGCCATTGCGCCCCTGTGTGCACACAGGCACATGTCATGTGCAACTGGTATGCAGAATGGCTGTAATAACAATAATACTCCGTAGTGTCAAGTTTTGCATGTGGGCCTGCGCAAGCTCTCGTGCAGCTTGCGCCAACCGCATGATGGTTGCAGGTCACAAAAGACATACTCTTCAAGTGAAGCACTTCAAGCACTTCAACGTATACTTTATGATGGAGTCCGCGCATTGGTAGGTGCGAAATTTGCTGCCTTTGTAGGCGCTATCTTCCTTTGTTCACCCCCTTGCACGGGCCCTAGACTTTATCGCTTGTAGATGAGTTTCCATATGCCTGGGTACTTCAGCATTACATGCATGTCTTCCGTGTGTAAAAATGGCCATCCCCCGCTGCTGGTGCTGACACTGACGCCACTCCTGTATGCGTTCTCGAGTGCTTGTGCAGGTATTCCCTGGTGTCGGAGTCCGAGGCAGCAGAGGTGAACCCCGTACTGGAGACTCTTCTGGAGAGCCAGCTCTTGTGAGTGGTGCATCATTCAGTGCTCAGCAGCAGCAGTGCCGCTGAGCACAACCTGAGCAACCTGCTCAGCAGCAACTGCAGCAGCACCGCCACAAGCGGGCCGGCATGCACAGACACCCACCCGCGCAGCGAAAGTGTGCAAGATATCTACACGCCGGCGGTCGCAGCAGCAGCGGCGGTGGCATACAGCTTCGTAGACAACAAGAGGCACCCGTGGCAGGGCACATGCGTTCCGCCGCTCATGCTGCATGTGGGCAAGCGGCTGCTGAGCAGTGGTGCCGGCCGCTGCTGCTGAGCAGCTGCTGTGCTTATCACCTAGTGACAGGCGCCGCCAAGCCTTCCCCAAGTACGTGCTGGCGGCCAGGATAGGTACACGCACATGCGTGCGGCAGCATGGGAAATGGACATCACACACCCAAGTGTGCTTCCAAGTGCCTGTGCCCTCGACCTTTCGATGCACCATGCTCTGTCGCTTACTCGTTTAGAGTTCAAAGTGATTGCTGACAAAAAGTGACACCTACTCGATGGACAGCGGAGTGCGCACAAAGCTTCAAGAAGTTCAAATGGCGCCATGTTCCATTATGGATCACTCGGCACTTCTAATAGCATTGACATCGCAACGCCACCTGCTTGTGCACAATGGCGGGTTTGTACCTGACCAGGTGCAGGCAGGGAATGGGAACTACGATTACACCAAGAACTAGTTTATCACGGGGCTTGCTGGTGGCATTTTTCAGGCCGACATGTGCCGCTCGTGGCAATCTGGGACCGTTGGTGTCATACCTGTATATATACAGCTGCTGCTGTACACCGCTCGCGTTGTAGCTTGCAATGCATGCCTTGGCATGCCAGCAATATTGGCTTGGTACACACATTTCCCCTACACATAATCCCATACTTGTTCGTACTTCGCAGAAGTTCGCTCGCCACTGAGAAGCCCGCGCCTACAAGTGGAGTTTGGCACAAACAGATTTTTTGCTGCAACGCCCAGGGAGCTGTTGGAGGAGCAGCCTGCTCAGCAGATCATTCATTCATTCATGCATGCACAGTCTGCTCAGCAGCAGCTAGCACCTTTAGCTGCTGGCACCTGACTCAGCCCAATGGGCATGCTGAGTCAGCGCATGCCATGCAGTGCTGAGTCAGCACATCATT
>JAULBY010056393.1:0-11045 GCA_032358315.1 Ophiocytium majus
GTGTCAACTTGACGAGCCAAAGCGTAACCAGCATCAGAAGTGTAGAACTGACGCATAGAGTTCAGTGCTTGTGCTTCGACAATATCTTCAATCAAACGGCTATATTCATAGTGTTTGTTGATAGAAATGTCAACAATAGACTCAGTTGCGGCAATCAAAGTGACTGCTGTTTCTGCGGCTTTTGCAGAAGCTGAACCACGGGTAGGGGTAGGAATGTGAACAGTGTCACCTTTCTTGCCCTTAAAGTTCATCTTCATAACTACGTTGGCGGCAACCAAGTTTTTCTTGTATGCCGCAACGATTTCGTCTGACCAAATTTCAGGGATGAAATTAGCCGCTGTGGTGGTAGTCACCGAGTTTGTGGGGGAAAATGATGTTGCCATTTGTGTACTCCAATAAAATCAAAAGTTAAGTTATTTGACTCTACCCTCTGCATATGCCGCCATGATTTCATCACTTAAAGCATCGTATCGGTTAGGGTCAGTCATCTTCAGCCGAATAAGGTCTGCCCTGCGATAGACTCTCTTTCCAGACTCTCCACTGCCACCTACATCAACTGTCGCCGCCTTAAGGTTTGACTTGCGCTGAGTTTCCCCTGCATCATTAGTCTGTTTAGCCTTAACGCCCTTCAACTGCTTATAGGTACTCAGCAATTCATTAGCACTGTCATAGTCAAATTCACCATCAGCTTTAGCATACAAACCAATGCGAATAGGTGAAGATTTCACCCAATTTGCAAAGTCTGGGTCTTGAACAATCTGACCAAAATCAGGGTGTTCTGCCGCTAACTTTTGCTGAATTTGCATCTTTTTGAACTCTTGACCAGCTTGTCTAGCCGCAAGTACATCAGGATGGTTATCAACAGTCTTACGAACCGCCGCCTGTGGATTCTCAAAAAAATCTACTTCAGGTTCTTCCTTTTCAATAGGTTGAGGTTTACCAGCAAGGTTTTGCTTGATGAGTTCATCTGCTAATTTGCGTACTTCACCAACTTCTTGAGCTTGCTTTCCAATCAGCTTTTCAGCCTCTTGGTGCATTTTGATAATGTCTGACAGTTCTTTGCCCCGATATTTGTCGGGAATGTCATTACTTATCTCTTCAACAGTTGACTCTAGTTTCTGCTTTTCAACAGCTTCTAACTCGCCTTGCATCTCGTCTGGGTTATCTATCAACATATTTTTCCTTTTTCCTGCCACTTTTGGGTTCTAGGATACACAACGGCATAAATGCTTATGTTGTGGCTTTTTGCTCTTGCACCAACTTATCACGATGTTTCTTGTCAAATTTCATCCATGAAGATGGAAAATGACCCGACCAACCTTCCAAGTTGATGCTTGGAGCAGAGATTGTGCGATTGGCTGTACCACCGCACTCACACTGAGTTTCCTGTGCCTCATAATCACAGTACCTCTCAATTTTGTGTCCACTTTCGCAGACGAATTCATAAATTCTTTTCATTCAATTCCTCGTAGGCTCGTTCACTGACCTCTTTCAAGGTTTTCAGCCAAGTCAAGATGGAAAGTTCACCTTTTTTGAACATTAAGGTCTTTTCATCAGGAATAACACTAAGATTATTGAGCGACTCTATCATATTGTCAATATCTATGCATAAATCCTTCCAACCTTCCATCCCCATCATGGAGAACCTGTCTTCGTAATACTTTTGTAGTTCTGGAGTCATTTTGCCTCCAATGCTTCAATTCGTGCTGTCAAGGAAGTAATAATGGCTTGTTGTTCTTGAATGGCTTTAATAAGCATAGGAACAAACACGCTGTACTTAACAGACTTGGTAGTTGTTTCTAAAACATTATCTTTATCATCACGATCATGAACTTCCTCAATCATTGAGGGAAATACTTGTTCAAGTTCTTGGGCAATAACACCAATCTGCTTTGTTTCCTCGCCAATCAAATTGTAGTTGCGAACTTTAACTTGCATTAAGTCTGCAAGTTTTGGTGTTGTATCAACAATATTTTCTTTCAGCTTGATGTCAGAAATTGCTCCATAGCTGTTGTTTGTATTCTGTATATTTCCATTACCATAAATAATTACTCGCTCTACACCTGATGCGCTCCTGCCTGTAAGCAATTTCCAAGTTGTTCCTGATGCACCTTCTGACTGAACATATAAAACTGAGCCTGTTGTGCTGGGGTTTGGATTGTAAAAAAATGCAACCGGGGCTGTACTTGCATTACTGTTGTAAACAGTTAATTTTTCCCCAAAGTAATTTGCAGATACTCCAACTTGGAGATTGCCGCTGGAGTCGATACGCATACGTTCTGTATAGGTTTCAGCACCAATATTCCCTGCATATGTATAAAATGCAAGGGTACTAGCGGCGGCTGATCCAACAACAGCACCAGCACCTCCATTAAAACTGTATTGTGTAAATGCGCCAGTACTAGCCGAAAGTACATTTTTAACGTCACTTGACGAAGGCGAAGTTGTTGTCCCAATAAGTAACCTACCGCTTGAATCAACACGCATACGCTCAGAGCCGCCTGTTGTGATTGCAACAGTGTCTGCGGCGGGGAAGAATACCCCAGTGTTTGTATCTGCGCCTTGAATTGCGGGTGTTCCAGCAGAGCCATCAACTCCTGCTATACCGCTTGTGCCGTTAATCGTTACAGTCATTGTGTATCCTCATCTGCGGGAAGTGGTGTGTTGCCCTCTGCAAGCCAGTCTAAATATTCTTGATAGTCAATGTTAGTTAGTTCAAATGGAATGAATGCGTTATCTGAAATGCGTTTGATTGCATTTTCTAATTGAATGCCATCAATACCAATAATTTTTTTATACATTTATAACTCCGATGATGCGTTAGAACTGTAAATCGTATAACTGTTGGTTGCCGTCACAGTAAAAGAAATTTCGCAAGATACCAAAGTAGGGTTAATTAAACTAATACCAGTTACACCACTTGACGCATTATTAGTTCCTACCATTACAGGGGTTGTTCTCATATCCACTGCAAAAGGCACGCTGTACGCAAATACTCCCGAACTTACCGATTGCGGAATTCCCCTATAAACGCCAACTCTTACCTGATAATACCTTTGACACATTGCCAACTCAGTAGGATAAGACCTGTAATCAAAGCTAGTGGCTATTGAAGATTCTTCTAACTGCACATTACCAATAACCCATGTGCCTGAAGTCTGTGCGCCAACAGTAAAGACAACCTCAATGCCTGTTGTTGCGGCGGCGGGGATGCTGATTTGGGTGCTGTAACGTGTCAGGGTTGACGAAACAGTGAATGTGCCTGTTGCAATCTGTGTGCGTGTAGGGCTTGCCAATGTTCCAAATGTGTCAGTGGTGTTGGCATAGTACGCAGTCCATGTTACTGTTGTCAGCAAACTGTTTGAAATATCAACTGACAATGTGGCGGTAGAACCAGCCATGTCATAGCTATTTAATGCCTCAATACGCTGACCAATACCAACAGCAGTAACAGATGCCGCACCAGTAATCTGCAATCTGTTCTTGGTTGCACCTGAACCAGCAACCTGTGCCGCAGTTACGTTTGCACCAGTACAGTACACATAGAAGCGATCAACAGTTGAATAACCCGCCGCAATGGTTGAACCCGCAGTAATGGTTGCAGACGTTGCTCTTTGTGCAATTTGCATCTGACCATTGATGATGCGGTTTTTGAAGCCAAAAGAAGATGCAGAATCAAACTGTCCCGCAAGTGTGATGCCAGTTGTTCCTGAGATTGCTATTGTCATGCTAATTGCTCATCTGTTGGTTTAGGCAATGTTGGGTGTTCCCATTTTGCTATGTAGTCACCTTTGCCATCGCTGTCGTTTTGCAGGGTGATGGTGGTTATAAAGTCTGCGTCTTGCAACTCAGGGTAAATTGCTTTGATTTTTTCGTAGAGTGTCATCATGCGCCCCTCACCATTGCGCCTTGAAAGTATGTCTGACCTCTGTCTCCAACAAAGGTGTTTTGAGTCGCCCCAAAAGCAGCATAAAGTTCCACATAATCAGTTGAACCATTTAAATAAACTAAGGTTGAAACACTTGTTTGAATTGTTGTCGCAGAAGTGTATTGACCGTTATAGGAAGATCCGTTTTTATATACAACTGTATAAATACTTGTGGGTGTTGTGGCAACACCAACGCCACCACTTATTTGATAATACCCTGCAACAGTTGGAGTAAACCGACTTGATGCAAAGTTTGAGTTGCTGTCATATTCTTCAATATTGAATGTAATTTTTGTATAAACCCCGCTAGTCACACTTGTTGCTGTTGTTGCATAAGCAATAAACGCTGGCATATTCCCAGAAACCATTACAGTTCCAGTTGCCGCTGGAAGATTTAACGTGTAGTTACTGTTTGTATTAGGTGCGGCAATGGTCAGAGTACCAGTACCGCTTGCATTACCTGATATGGCTACTAAAGACATTTTTTTCCTTAAACAATAGTCCAAACAGAACCACTTGCAATCGTAACAGTCACGCCTGTTGCAACAGAAACAGTCCCTGCACTCATGCCATTGTTGCCAGCCGCAATAGTATAGTCAGCAGATACAGTCTGTGAGTTGACCACAATACCATTTGTTGCCACTAGAGCAGTTGCTTGCAATTCACCAGTGCTAGGCTTGTACAAATACTTGGCATTGCTTGTATATACAGTAGTTGGTGTACCAGATGTAGCCGCCGCAAACAGTGGATAAAGATTGGTTGAGGTGCTTGTGTCATTGCTAATGCTTGCGCCAGCAGTACCATTAGACGCTGAAGTAATACGACCATAAACATCGACTGTGATGTTTGCCGCTGTGTAACTTGCCGCACTTACACCACTTGTTGCTAATGCAACAGTGCCACTTGTCGTAATCGTTCCACCAGTTAAACCAGTACCAGCAGTTACAGATGTAACAGTGCCTGTATAAGCATCATTGGAAGTAATGGTAAAGTTAGGGTAAGTACCAGTTACAGCAGTAGTACCAGCACCAGTTAACGCAACTGTTTGGTCAGGGGCAGAATTGGTGATAGTAACAGCACCAGTACCGCTAGATACAGATATTCCTGTACCAGCCACTGCTGAAGTCACGCCACTATTAGCAATAGTAATAGAACCAGCGCCCTCTGTGATGCTAATACCAGTTCCATCAGTCAGAGTATGCTTTTCCCAAAGGGAAGTTGATTCGTTGTAAATCAGGACTTGACCATTGGTAGGAGACTGAGCAGACACATTGTGCAACTCATCCATCTCATAGCCATTTTGAACCTTAACAAACAACTTACCCTGAGTTGGGTGAGCGTGTTCTACAACAGCTACATAAACAAGATGCTGTGGCGCATAAGGCTTGGTAGCAGTCAAAGTACCAGCAGTAGTAGGACTCAAATACAGTTGTTCACCATCTGTATATGCTGATGTATTGATATTGGCAATCAAGCCAATGATGGTTACATAACCATTGGAGTTGTTTGCTAAATCAGCACTCATCAAGCCTAATGTTTGTGCTGAATTTGTATCGTTATTTGCTTGTGCTTTGGTTACAGTTGGATTTTGACCAGTTGCACCATTGATATAAACAGCAGTTCCCTTGGTAAGCGTTGCGCCAGTTGAGTTGCGTACCAAGCAAATTACATTGGTAGTGGATGCCGATACAGCAACACTCAAATCAGCAACACCTGATGTAGTTGAAACTGTGACGCTTCCATCGGTAGAAGTGATGCTACCAATAGCATTTACATCTGTATAGGTAAGGGAAACTGCGCCTGTCTGACCATTGACGCTAGTAACCAAGTTACTTTGGTCAATTTTCTGCCAAACAGAACCATTGAACAGCAACCAATCGCCAATTTGCCAATCCGTAATGCCGTTAAGATTAGTCGAGCCAGCCGTAGAAACAATATAGTAATAGCCATTAACACCAACACTGCTTGTCAATGTAGGTGTATTTGTATTTGCATTCCAAGTGCCTTGATAGCTGAGTCCACCAGCAACAGATGCCCACGATGTTGAAGTTCCATTGGTAGTTAAGAACTTGCCTGAGTTTCCTGTCTGACTAGGAATCAGGTTATCAATTTCTGTTTGAAGTGAGGCTAGAGTATCAAGTACAAACTGAGAAGTGCCGCCACCATTAGTAATGACTTTGATGGATTCAGCAAGATCAGGAGCAACAACCTCTCCAACATTGAGTTCAACACCGCTAGACAGAGTAATGATAAGTGAACCATCAAAATCAATACGAGCATTGGAGACAGACACACCATCAATACCATCCACTCCATCACGCCCATCCTGACCACGCTCACCCCGATCACCTTTTGCTCCATCCCTGCCGTTTCTTCCATCTTTTCCATCACGACCATCCTTCCCGTCAATACCATCACGACCATCTTGGATAGATGCAACACGCTTTTCAATGGAATTGCCAACATCATCAAAGCGGGAACGAATGTCAGATTCAATCTTCTTCAGTGCTTGGACAACAAGATCAACATTCTCACCAATCTTGCGTTTCTGCACTTCTTTGGCTTGAGCGACAGACTGACGAACAGAATCCAAAACAGCCATCTGCTGTTCAGGAGTCATGTTCTTGAGAATTAACTCTTTGGCTAGGTTTTCTACATCCATTATTCAGTACCAGTTTGAGCAGAGCTTAACTGCTTGGTAAGTTGGTTCAAGAAATCTTCTTCCATGCCTGAAATCTTGTTGTTTTTCTCAGCCATCTGCAATTCAACAATCTTAGATTTGTTTTTGATGTCAGCTTCCTTCAACATCAACTCAGCAATCTTAACTCGCTTGTCAAATTCCCTAGAGGCTTGGTCATCCTGATTAGGAAGATTCTTTGTCATTGCCGCCATGTTCTTTGTCTGAACTTCTTGCGGCATTAACTGAGCCTCAACAGACAATTTCGTAGCTTCAGCACGATTTTGCTCTGCTTGAGTAGTCTGAACAGCAATCTGAGCCTGTGCCGCCTGAATAGCCAACTGCTGTTGCATCTGTTGCATCTGCTGTTGTTCAGGATTTGGTTGCATCATCTCATCCAACTTGGCAATCAACTCCATTCTGTTAGACAGACTGCTGTTTCCTACAATTCCTTTAAGCAAAATAGGCAAAACAGGGGTATTTGCACCCAAAGTCTGCAATAAACCAATGAATTGCTGTTGTTCATACTCCCTAGCAATGATGCCAAGGGTTGCAGTAGGTATGAAATTCATGTCCACAGATGGATAACGCTCTGGGTCAAATTGCATATAGCGGAAAGCCGCCTTTTTGATGAATGGAACAAGGAAATCTTCTTGGAAATTCACCAAAGTGCGCTTGTATTTCTTGATGATGGAGGCAACAGCCATCGACATACCACCACCATCACGGCTAGATTGGGAAACCATGCCGTTAGAGTCCAGCGTACCAGTAGCCTGAAGCAACATACGCTCAAAATCTTTGGCAGTTGCTAGGTTATTTGGGTCACTAGAACCAAATTTGAATGGGTACAGAATCTCATTTGGATTGCCATTGGTAAGAATAGCCTTACCAGCCTTGACTTCAAACTTCATGCCACGGGGCAAGCGTGTGGCATCCATGGCAACCATAGGGGCAGTGGTCAAAGCGAGTGAATCCAAGTGAGCCCGAGTCTGAGCATCAATAGCTTTCTGCATATTGAAGGCTTTTTCCACTGTACCTCGCCCCAACAAGCGGTTTGGAACTGTATCGTCTTGGTAAGACATTACAGGTCTATCTTTCATCATGTAGGGGTTTTCTTCAGCCTTTAGCAACAAACCATCGTTGGCAATCACAATAATGGCTTCAACCATATCTGTGTAGTCTTCAGCCGCTGAATTCTCAGGGAACAACTCAACAATGTCCTTGTTTTCTTCCATGTTGTTGAGGTATTCACGGGGAACTAACCCGTAGTACGTCAACAAAAGAACCTTTTCATCTTGGTACTGGCTAACCTCTTGGGTAGGCTCTAGGTCAGTATCTTCATAGGTGGGCGTGATGTCTACCTTGCGATAGATGCCTTTTTCAATACCAGCCACAACCTTGTGGATAGAGACATACTTCTCAATAGCCACGCCCATGCAGTCATCAATAGATGTTCCATTAGGGTCAAACAAGAAATTCTTGGGGTTGATAGGCATGATCTTCACGCCAATCCTGTCCCTCTCAATAACTCCGATCGCCGCTTGACCCATCTGATTAGGAATAGGCTGAGTAGCAGGAATAAATTCTTTCTCAGTCTTGACGATGATCTCGCCAATACCTGTTCCATAGATTTCAGCCATCAACTCGATCTGGTCGATAGATTTCCTGATCTTGTCTTTCTTGAAATCTTCCATCAACTGAGCTTTAATCATCTCAACATCAATGGGGTTTCCATTAACGTCTTGGATATTGTCCTCAATGTCAAAGAAGTCTCCCTGACCAAAGATAGCTTCCATGATCTCGGCATGGCGAGTCTCGACTGCTTGTTGGGTAGCAGGGGTTACGATACGGCTACGCTCAGACTCACGGGTCTTGTCTTCAGAAGCCCATTGACCTCGGAAGATGCGCTCGTATTCCAGCCAATCAGGAAGAAAGTTGGTATCTCTGTAGTCACGCCACTTAGTGCAGTGGTCAACAACAAATGCTGTAAGTTCTTTGTCAGCCTCTGTAGGCTCATAAAACTCGTTTTGCTCTAACTTGACTTGTTTGTCTGTTGCCATAGTGTTACCTTATAGATGAACCAATTGTATTTCCCATAGGGTCACCA
The DNA here is from genome assembly GCA_032358315.1 of Ophiocytium majus. Lineage (NCBI taxonomy): Eukaryota > Xanthophyceae > Mischococcales > Ophiocytiaceae > Ophiocytium > Ophiocytium majus. Next base: position 8,713 of record JAULBY010056393.1, read on the forward strand.
TAGAAAATTTTGTTTATAGCTCTACTAAAAATCCCATTTTCGTCTGTAGATGTTTTTTTCCTACGAGCCAAATCTCTCATAATTGCGGCTTCTTGTGCCATTGTCGCATCAATATGTGGAGTAGATGGTTGAACAGGGTATTGACTATTTGATGCAAAATTCCCAACTCCAAATGACCTTAATTCGCTAGGCTGTGTTCTATATTCATTCATGCCAGTTAAAGGCATTTTTGTTTGTTCGCTAAACTTTGAAAAAGCATCATAAAACTGTTGCTCATCTTTTGTTCTTAAACTTTCAGGAATTAATTGAATTGACATGGCTTTAGTTGCAAGAACACCATCTAACGCATGATTTAATTCATGAGGATAAACAGATTCTGTTGCGCCTTTTGCCAGATTTATTTTTAATAGATTTTTCCATGCATCATAAGAACCATAGGCATCTTCTGGTAATTGTTTGAAATCTGCTTGTGTTTTTGGGTATGCATTATTTTGTAAAAGTAGACTTACAAGTTCATTTAAGGTGGTATTTGGCGTATTAATTTCTTTAGCATACTTTTCTTCAAGTGTGCCTTTTGGAATTTTGTACTGCTCAAATAAACCAGTTGCCATTTATATCCCCGAAATAATATCTAGAGGCTCCCACTCATCTTCTTGGTCATCAACAAAGTATGAGGTCACAGCCAGTTGGTCAATGTAGGAGAGAGCATCAGGTAAGTCATCATGAACACCTTGGGAGGGGAACATCAAAAGCTGATCTTTGAATTCATCCCAATCTTCCTCAGAGTTCAGCACAATACGCCCATGCTCAAACCTTCCTTGGAGACTCCAGATAATTCTGTCAGTCTTTTTCCTGTTGCCATGCGTTAAGTCAACTATGTGGGAATATACATTATTTTTCCTCATTAGGTCACTCAAATAAGGCAAAACAGCGTTTTTTAACGCACCTCGCTCAATTCCAACGCTCAAAGGGCGGTATTCCCGCATCTTTAGCAGAATCGTGGCGGCAGTCTCCCGAATGTCCCAACGACCAAAAACAATCTCTTTGACAAACCATTTGCCCTCGTCAGTTACTTTGACAACAGCGATCGCAGTCTGGTCTAGACGTTTCTTCGAGTTAGCCGCCTGTCTAGCCACTTCCTCAAATCCAGCCAAGTCAACAGCTATGAAATAACTTCCATACTCAGGCTCAGTTCCATACTTAATCCATTCTTCCTTGAAGACATCAGAGCCAGCATTGTCGAAAGATGCCATATATTCGGTTTTAAATGCAAACGTACTTAGTGTGCTTTTGGCATTTTCAATTTCTTCTTTGTCAATTAGTTCATTATCGTAAGTAGTAAAAGACCAAGATTTATAGTCATTGTTCTCAGTTTGACCAAGTTGGTACAGATCATAGAAATGGTTTCTACCCTTTGGAGTACCTATAAACATGGCATCTCCCTTTCTGTCAGACAGGGATGCCCGAATAACTTGCTCCCAAACTGAGGGTTTCATGTCGGCATATTCATCCAGCACCACATAAGAAAGACTAACGCCTCGCAAGGTATCTGGTCTATCTGCACCACGAATATAGATTACCGCACCATTTATCAATGTAATCTCTTGATTATTTATGTGGCTTGAGGCAATTACATCTTTCCCTAGTTCGGTCAAAACATTCCAGATAATCACCCTAGCTTGCCCTTGAGTCGGGGCAACATACATAACACCCGAACCCTGTGGACAAACCAATCCCTTAAGGAGTAAGGTCACAGCCGCAAGTCTTGACTTACCACAGCGTCTACCAGCACAAATAACTTTAAATCGTTTGGGGTCAGCTATTACCTCTTGTTGCCACTTCAAAAGTTGAAAATTAAGGTCTGTCATTTTTTAAGTACCTGATTGCATTCTCTAGCTTAGAAACATCATCATGGAATTTGCCAATGGCTGTATTGCACAAATCGCACAAAATACCACGAACTGTATTTGTCTTGTGGCAATGGTCAACCACCATCCTTGTCTTGGGATTTCCATCTTCAGGCTTAGTTCCACAAATGGCACAACCCCCACCCTGTGAACTAACCATAGCATTAAACATTTCTAAGGTCAATCCATAACTGGTTTTAAGATGCCATCGCCTTTGACTCTGTTGATGCCTAGCTTTGTGCTCTGGGTCTGTTTTTAATTTTATCCCTTGCTTGCTAAGTTTTGACCATCGAAACTCGGCATTCTCTCCATACTTCTTTTGCTCCAAGAACCTCATACATTCTTTGCATCTTGGACGCACCCCGCCTATCCCATTACCAACAGGGTAGTATTCTGTGAAAGGCTTTTCTTGCTTGCAGTGAGTGC
>JAULBY010056404.1:0-11044 GCA_032358315.1 Ophiocytium majus
TGCTCTGTTGCTGCCAACTCTACTTTTGTGCCCGGATGTATTTGCGCTTCCGCAGGGGTAGGACAGGGGGTGCTGCACACACTGCTTGCTGCCGCTCCGCTAAGGACTGTCTGGGCTCTTCCTGTGGGATTGCAGCTGTGTCCCTGGCGCAAGCCCCTCCCCCCCTCCCCTTTCAAACACATGTCAACCAACTACATGCCATGGATGTTGAGTGCCCACATGTAAACTCTGCGCCCCCACCGCAAACCATGAACAACGACAGCAGGTCCATGAGTCACTGCTGCCGCGTGAAATGCCGCACCCAATACTGCTCGCTACCTACTGACCCTGTTTCCCTGTCCCCACCCAGCCAACTTGGCCTTACATGCACATTTTCCTCTTGCTCTGCGGCTGCCTGCTGCTCTGCTCTTGTTGCCGCTCTTTTTCTGGCGGTGTGCCAACTTGGCAACGACGAATGACTCATGACCCCGCCAACTTGGCGGTGTACCTCCAAATGAATCCCAGCATCATGGCCTGCTGGGGGGGGGGGGCGCTGTGGTGAGCGCGTGTACAGTGGGGGTTTTGCTGAGCACTGCTGCTGCGCAAACACAGCTGCTGCTGAGCACGCACAGCCGCTGCTGAGCACACACAGCACTGCTGCTGAGCACGCACTGCTGCTGCTGAGCACGCACTAATGCTGCAGAGCACACACAGCGGCACGCGCCAAAGCTCTGTTGAGCACGCGGGCTCACACCACCCTCACGCCCCCCACGTAGACCTGCGCAATGTTCCTGTCGTCCCCCAGGAAGAGAAACTTCTCAAACGCCTCCTGCATGCCCTGTCCCAGCGCTGGGAACATGTGGAAGGGGGAGTTGGCGTGCTCTGGGGTGGTCTCGGGGTCAAGGGCCTCTGCACTTGAGCTTGCAGAACTGCCAGGCATCTGCTCAGCACAAGCCAGCAGGGGGCAGGGGGCAAAAGGGGTGGTCAGAGTTCTGGTTTGGCGTCAGAGTTGTGGTTTGGCGCATGCTTGACGGCTGCTGGTCGGAGTTGTGCCGCGTGTGTGTGCCACCAATGCTGTTGGCGGCCAACAACAACCTTCAAATCAGGCAGTCACACACGTATGCTGCTACGGCACCGTTGTTGCCAGTGAAAAACGCAGGATGGCAATGCCAGTGGTGGCATTCACCCCCCCCCCTCGTGCGCACACCCACTAGAGTAGTATTCAGCTGAGTTGTAATCCAAGAAAGCAGGTAGGAGGGTTTTTTTAAAACAAGGAAGGGACACAGCAGCAAGCCAGAGTCTCTCTCACCTGCCCCCACGACTTGATGTCCACCACAAGGGCGTCAAACTCCTTGGCGGGCTGAAAATTTCCCACAAAAATTCAAATAAAATACTACTCCTGTACTATACTTCAATGTACATCCTGAAAAAATACTTGCGCATACCTAAAAACAAACCATAATCTCACCTGCCCCCATGACTTGATGTCAACCACAAGCGCATCAAATTTGTTGCCCGGCTGAAAGTTTCCCACAACAATCCAAAAGAAATACTACTACTGTAGAATTTTGAGGTATATCATGAAAAAAATACTTGTGCGTACCTTAAACAAACCATCATCTCACCTGCCCCCACGACTTGATGTCCACCACAAGCGCATCAAACTCCTTTCCGGGCTGAAAGTTTCCAACAATATCGCCCAGCCCCAGCGCCTCCGCCCCCCCCTGCGTGGCCAGGTGAAAGGCCTCCTGGAAAGTGAGGGCGTCGCACACCGCCTCTCCTGGCTCAAGCCCCAGTCCAAAGGAGCACACGCGGGAGGCAATGAGTGCCTGGCGAAGGCAGTCAAGGATGGAGGCGCTGTAGCCGCCGGCAACATCCGTTCCCAGGCCGACCTGTTGGCGCGAGAGAGCGTGGGTGAAGGGCACAGAGATTGGAAGGGAGGGTGAGACCTGGTGTAGGCTGCACGCCGGTGGTTGGAAGTGTGGGAGGCAGGTGGGGGGGGGGGGCGGCAGTGGGTTGCATATGTTGCTCTGCGGCTGCATTATTACACTCTAATGTGTGTACTGTACTCATGACACGTGTAAGGCATGAGTGACTGGCGAAGGCAGTCAAGGAACGCGCTGTGGCAGACCTTGCCAACCAGGCCGCTGTCTCCTGCTACCGGTCAACAACAACACAACATGCGGTACTTGAATGGCTCACGAATGCACCCTGCAGCCGTCGCATATAAAGCGCTCCTGATACCAGTCTACACGAATCACACAACACTTGGTACCTCAGTAGCACACGGGTGCTCCTGCTACTGCTCAACAACATCATGACGCACACGGCACTTGAATGGCACCCAATCGCACCTTGCAGCTGTCCAGTATGAAGCGCTCCTGATACCAGTCGACAACTACTAGTCGACAAACATCATGACATACATGGCACTTGAGCGGCGCACCAACGTACTTCAAGAAGTACTTGGAATGGCACACGGGACGCACCTTGCAGCCGTCGCGTATGAAGCGCTTGACGTTGCACACGCCGCTGCCCAAGTTGAAGTTGGAGGACGGGCAGTGGATCACCGAGCCACCCTTGGCAGCCATGAGAGAGCGCTCCGGCCCGGTGCAGTGGACGCAGTGGGCAAAGTAGCTGCAGCACGGCAGGAATGCATGTGAAATGCGCATGTGAGAAGTAGAAGAGCAGAGTTGCATGTGAAATGCGCACATGAGAAGCAGTATCATGCTCTCATCACACATGGCCATTGCGCCTCAGGCTGCAAGGCTAGACAGACACTGGCTGGGTGTGTGTGTGAATCAGTGCAACACGCAAGGCTTGGCGCCAACGTCTACAAGCAGGCAATTATGGGGTGGTGGATAGTGTCATCACCTGCGGCTTTCACTAGCTACTGCAACTCAAAGGGTGTCTGAGCCTGTGCAGTAATACCTAGTTCAAGTGCTACCTCAACAGCTATGACCGCAGCAGCAGCAGTCACTTCCTGCTCTTGTGCAGCAGCCCAAACATGTTTTGGACGCGCATGAATGTGTAGTCTGCACCCACTTGATGTGCAACTTCAACAAGTGTGCTCAGCAGTATCTCCTCCTCCCGTGCAGCAGCCTGTATCTGTTGTAAACCACCAAAGAACACCTGCTGATCACCTACTTCAGTTGGAACTTGAACAACTGTGCTCAGCAGTAGCTCACCTCCTCTCGTGCAGAAGCCCGTATCTGTCGTAGACCCCAATGTACGAGTCATCTGCAGTACTTCAAATGCAACTTCAACAACTGTGCTCAGCAGTAGCTCACCTCCTCTCGTGCAGCAGCCCGTATCTGTCGTAGACTCCCATGTATGAGTCACACTCCGGGTGCAGCTCGCGCACCCACGCAATCTCACCAGCACTCTCAGACAGGTGGGACTGCAACAGCAGAGATGGAAGGCAGTGCAGCAAGTGCAGCAGAAGTGGCAGTGGCACCAGGGGGCTCAAGGTCACGCCACGCCACGCCACGCCACGCTGATGACATATAGTGCACACACTGGTCATGCAGGAAGCAGACATCTGAGGCAGGTGCTGCAGCCGCGGCAGGCATGGCGGCAGGCACGTGCGAGTGATGCATAAACTTCTAGTATTTGACAGGGAATTCATATGGGTATGCATACTTACGCAAGCAAAGCAAAACTGGGGCATGGGTGGTGCTGACATGGCCGCAGTGGCATCACACTTCGACTTGCCTTTGACGCGTGCCAACAGCTGTGGTAATGCACACACATACTTAGAAGTACTTGCAAGTATTCAAGTCCACAAATGGCCTCACACAACAGCATATGATTTCTTACCTGCACGGGCAGGGAGTATGTCTTGGAGATGTCCCCCAGGCACTGCATCAGCTGCGCAGTGCAGCTGGGCACAAACCTAACAGAGGCAGAGGGGACCAGGAGAGGGAGGGCGGCAGCGTGGACACGTCACTACCACACTGTGGTTCGCACGAGCTTGCAGCATAGCGTATACTTCACAAGTACATGCACAATGTACAAACTCATCTAGGAACGAGAGCAAATACTGTGTGGTTGCTGGACAACAAACTTGACCTCTGCTGGCAGACACAGCCTGGGCGAGCATATAGGCAGTGGATTTGTACTCAACTTCACACCTGCTACACACATGACATCATGTCTCTATCAGTAACATGAATACTTCCAGTCAGGCGGCACAAACCAACTTCAACTGTTACATGCACTTACCGAGCACAAACGAACTTCAGCTGCTACGTGCATCTTCAACTGTGCTTCGTTGGCACAAACCAGCTTCAACAACATATCACCTTCAACTTCTGATAGGCACCTACCGTGGCGTCAGGACAGGTGTCACCAGAGGAGCAGGCCCTGGGGAGGTCATCTTGCCAGTGTCCATTGTGCTGTATCAGCACAATCACCAGAGGCAGCAAAACCACATGACGTCATTATCACTACCAACAAGGTAAGTAAACGCATGTGGTGCAGAGGCTACGTGGTGCAGAGGCAACGACAGCTCGTCATATCGTTACACAAGTACCAGGGTGCATGTGAGGTACACAGGCGCCATGCACCTATTGTGCCAGTGTGGGCAAGCACAGTGTAGCAGGCGGCCACCGCACTACTACAGGTGCCCATGCTGCCACCACAGTGAGGGACTGCAATGTGCCTGCACATAAGTGCTTTCTTCAAGGCAGTGAGGGCTGCTGCTGTGACATGGCGTTCAGAGACGCATGCGCATGAACATGAACATGCACACATCAGTCAACATGTACATGAATGAGCACGGGCATGAATGAACATGACACTCACTCTGTGGACGTGGCAGGAGGCGCTCCACAACTGGTGCTCAGCACATGACGTGCGAATGAACATCAACACAGATGAGCATGCGCAGATGGTTGCACTCACTCTGTGGACGTGGCAGGCGGTGCTCCACAGCAGGACATGACGTACTGCGCACCAGCAGCACCACCAGCAGCAGCAGCAACACCAGCAGCAGCACCAACAGCAGCAGAAGAGAAGCAAACACATCAAAAGCAGCAGCAAGCGGAGGGTGTAGCAGCAGCAGCGTCAGACTGAGGCATGCTGGCTCGCATCCGACCACAAGCTTTATCAGGAGCCCACCACTAGTGTAGTCTGTAATGTGCTCCAGCCTTTTTCGATGACAGAGATGTGGTGCGCGTAGCGTGATGACCTCAGCAGCAGCCGCCGCACGCCGCGGGAGTAGTACAGTGTGCACATGATACATGCATACTTGAAGTACATGCTAGATGTATACTTGAAGTATAAGGCATAGACGCCAACAACTGTACCAAAACAAGTGCTGGATAGCCCGTGGCACTACCACAGCAAAATGGGCCGATGGCAGAGCTGGGGGCAGCCGAATGAGCACATGCAAGCTCAACCTTCAGCTGATGCTTTCAGTTTGTGTGTTGCAGCGCCCTGCATTGTGTTGTAGTACTGATATTTCGACAATTTCGAACCATGCCATGTGTGTACGGATGCTGACGTTTTTTTTTTCATGTGAGCACATGTGAGCACAGGTGGTGCCTGCACCTGGTGCTTTGCATCATCAGGGGCTCTGTGAGTTACCTCAGTTGCAGCTTTATTTGACTGCCATGTTGCCCAGGGCTGTGGTTGTACGCATTGTGTGGCAACACACACCGCACCATGCACAATCCTACTTCCGTTGACAAGTTGTACAACACCTCCCATGCGCAGTGACCACATGCGTCGTAGCAGGCTGTAGTTGTGCGCACCATGAGGCACAACACACCACACCATGCAAAAAGCTACAGTAGTTTAGGTAAAAGACTACAGTACTTTAAGTAATAGACAGTGTACATGTTAACAATTGTACAACACACCCCATGCGCAGCGATCACGTGCTTCGTGTCACCCCCTCAAAGTGCACAACCACGCGTGTGGAGTAGTTGCACACCTCTACTTGCAACTGGTACACAGTGTTTTTACCCCTCACCAAAGGTGCAGTATTGATGACGCATATTGCATCATGTGTCACCCTGGCTATTTATAACCCTAGTGCACCGGGCCGCACGCCTTATGACAGCGCTACTTGCAAAAAATACATAGTACATGCTATAAAGCAACCTATGTGTGCAATTAACATACTCCGTAATATAAACTTTTGAAGTACGAAGTACATGTACGTGCTTGCAAGTACTACGTAGTATTATGTACCTACACCACAGTTGTGTGTGTCATGTCTCACCTTGGCCAAGTGCTCAGCATCGCGCATGGCTTCCTGTGCGGTCTCAAAATATGTGACAATTAAAATTTTCGTTTACTCCATATGCACCATGCTTTCAAGAAGTACATGCGCACCGACCACAAGTACTTCTGTCATCTCTCACCTTGGCAAAGTGCTCAGCATCGCACCTGGCGCCCTGTGCAGTCTACATATACTATAGCAGTGTACCTACCACAAGTAGGATTGCCGTCTCTCACCTTGGCAAAGTGCTCAGCATCGCGCATTGCATCCTGCGTGGTCTCAATGTAGAAGTCAGGGCTGTTCCTGTCCATGCTGACTTTGCCCACATAGGCCCTCTGCCCAGCACGCCGCACCACGTCCACCAGCACCTGCGCCAACCATACGTGAAAACCATACAAAAAACATGGAGAAACGGTATAAGCAGTGCGCACATGACCTTCTGTTCACGGCAACGCATAGCAATGGAGTGCGGCACCTCCTGGCCAGCACACCGTGTTTATGAAGCACCTCACACAAAGCCTTTACCAGTACAGTTATGTAGGGTGCTGCACAAGGAGCTTGCAGAAGGCATGAGAAACTCACGCAATCGGGTTCACCGTGCGAGGTACCTCAGGAGGTCGCCCTTGTTGTGCATGTTGAAAGCGCAGCTCTTGCACTCGCGCCACTCCCAGCCCTGCGCCGTGTAGATCTCAGTGGTGCCATGGAACAGGTCCTGGTTCGACAGGATCACGTTGTCTGTGAAGAAGCCATTCTCGTCAGAGGCAATCCTTGCTTCTGACGAGGATGGCGTCTGCACAGACAATGTAATCCTGTGGAACCAGTCGCAGTTCCACGGCACCACTCGGTATCTACAGGGCGCAGGGCTGCGAGTGGTGGCACTTTGAGGGCAAGAGGTGCGCGTTCAGCATGCTAAACAAGGGCAAACCTCTGGGGTACTTGTACCCACCGCCGCTGCCACGCCACTCGGATGTTGCCTGCCCTCTCACACCACACACACACACATGTTGCTGCTGCTGGCAAACAGCGCTGCTGGCGAGCAGCAACATGTGCACTGTGCACTCATGAGAACAATGCCTGCCGACTGGCAGGGCGGCGCTACATGGAGCAGCAGGGCCCACTGGCATGGAGAATTCACCCACTAAAATCATGCTAGGCATGCAGTGTGTATTTTACCTTGAAGGCGTCCACGTGCATGGTGGCGAAGTAGGAGCACGTGGTGCAATAGCAGCACAAGTGACAACACATGCACTGTGTACTGTACCTTGCTGGCATCCGCGTTTATTGGGCAAAGTGATGTGGTGCAATAGCAGCACATGATAAATAACAAGTGTAACAACATGCGCCATGTACGGCATGCAGTGTGTGTGGCATATGTACCTTGCAGGCGTCCACGTGTATGGTGGCAAAGTAGGAGCACGTGGTGGTGCCGCTGCGCAGGTGGCGCGTGACGGCCTTGGTGTACACGTCCCGCGCAAACTCCACGTCCCTGAACTTGCTCTCGCAGGGAAACGTGTACTTCTCCAGCCACTGCAGCAGGGGAAGGTCCATGCCTACATGCGGCACCACCCATACAAGCGCACACGGGTGGTAGGTAGCTCAGCAGCAGGCAAGTGTGGTTGGCACGCTGGTTGGCTTCAGGGAGTTAGTTGCATGCTTATACAGGACGAGCCCTGCACGCAGGGGGGTACTTGTGGCATGTGGAGTGCTCAGCAGCGGTAGCGGCAGACATCAACTTCTTTGTCACAACCACTGATTTACCCTTGGCTGGCAGGGTGCCCTGGTGCGCGAGGAGGCCTGCCATTGGGCCATGCAAACACAGGCCAAATGCCAAGAACAGCACCGCTGCGGGCGCTAGCATGCGCACTGCACCCGCTGAGATAGCATAGTGTATGTGTAACACACCAAATGCAACACACCCGTCAGACCAAATGGACCAAGTCCAGAAACTGAGGGGTGTACCAAGAAGTGCGCACGCCCCAGTGTGAGACAAAAAAAGCACAGCTGCTAAGCAGCTGCTTCCCTTCAAACCCCAAGACTGTAACAGCTCAGTGCAATACTCATTATGCAAAGGTGTATATAACCCGCATTCCTTTTGATGAGGTGCTGGTCTGTTGCGGGCTTGTCGTCAATTGTGTTCACCTATAGCTATAGCTACTGTGGTGAGTCGCTCCCTGCAAGCCCAAAGACTGTAACCGCCTCGTTCAATACTCATCATGCACACGTGTGTACAGCCCACCTGCCTCCTTCTGAGACTGGTTGCGGACACATCATACGTGATATGTGCACCTACCCTGTTGAGTCGAATTCTGAGAATGAGGGCCACTTGGGCCAGCCGCCTGGTTTTCTTTTTGAATGCGGTCATACGTTCTGTACTCTACTTGTGCCACATGTCGGTACACCCTGGCGCTTTTGCACGCCCAGAACTCCACGTAACGCAACTACACTACGTGCTGTAACAGGAGGAGTTGTGAAACTATGGTGAATGGAGCTCATACCATTGCAGGTGGTGTCAGACAAAAAATGGGCCCACGGCAACGCCACCTAACTGCTGTTCTTTGCATGGTTGACCACGTACCTACTGTCGTTGCTGGGTTTTCCATACAGAAAACAAGCCACTTCAAAGTATAATTTGGTTATCGTCGGTGGCAACACGGCAGCAACAGTAAGTGGCACAGCAGCCTACACACACCTCGGCACAGGGGGCAGGGCGTAGTGTGGTCAACGCCTAAGCCACCCCTGCTGTCTGCTGCAGCTTGGCCGTGGCAAAGAGCTGCCTGTCGCACTGCCTGCCCTTGCGGAGACAGCTGTGGTGCTGTTGCTCCAACCGGAAAACCAACCACCTGACACCCCCCTTTAAAATCGGCAACGCTAGGTTACTTCCCTCCGAAGACAGCAGTAGCAGAGGCGGAGCAAGAGTTGACGCCAGCCGCCAAGTACACCCCTGCGCACCTGGGTAAGCCCAACGGAAACTGTACATATTATCTCCAGAGCTGGGGTGCTGCTTCAGGCGCTAGGATCCCCCTTCAAAAACTGGCAACAATTAATCCCAGAAACCGCCGGACGCCACATCACCGCTTGACTAAAACCCACACGATTTATGTGTCAGCAACTGCATGTGCCCAAGTACAACTCACGGTTAACAATTAATTCTAGCAACCGCCAGACGCCACATTACCCTGCGAGTGAAAACCACATAGTTTATGTGTCTCAGCAACTGTATGTACATAACTCACCTGTGCCGGTGAAGGCGTACTGGGGCGCGTGCGCGTGCCCGTCCACGAAGCCAGGCATGATCAGCTTGCCGGTGAGGTCGACCAGGTCGTGGGTGGCAGCGGCGTGTGCCAGCAGCTGCTCTGCCGTCATGCCCAGCTCCATCGGCAGGTTCGCCAGGTCGTAGCAGGCAGTGATGCGGCCGTCGTCGCCCACCACGATGAGCCCGTCGTCGATGCGCTGCAGCCGCAGCCCACCGCAGACATTGGCGGCAACAGCAACACAGAACCAGTGTGTTAAAACAGCAGACGCAGAGAGTGATTTGCCGGATCGTGAGTTGGAGGGTGGTTGCCGGCATGTGCAGCGTGGGAGGGGCGGGCGTGTCGTGGTTTTCCTCAGGTGCATATAAAGATCGCTCTCCACCGGGGTCAGTGTCAGCAGCGTGCACCCTCGCGGCAGGCAGGCAGCAACCGCGAACACGGAACGGGGTGTGATGGCCGCAGGTGGCCAAAGAAGCGGCCGCAAAGCACCATGTGGCGGGAAGCTAGCCGGGTACTCGACCGCTCGCAGGATCATCCCGCTTGGCTGCTGCTGGGGCCCCAGCAGCAGCGCGGCTGTGCTAAGCGGCCAGCTCCCGGCGCGCTGGTGTCGCGCCCTGCAGCCAACACACACATCGAAGCGTCAACCAGCAGTCAGAACCCAAACCGCACCTGCACAGACCCCAGCGCGACAGAGTGCACGACGGTGCCCCTGTACGCCCCGCTGCGCCTCTTGTGGTCATGCGGGTATGGCGCCTCCCCCTCCTGCTGGCCGCCATGGTGCAGGTGGTGAGGGGGAGAGGGGTCGGCGCCGACACGCAGCCCCTCCTGCATGCGGCGCCGCTTGATGAAATGGGCGTCGGTGTCAGTCTCCATGGGGGACATCCTGGGTGTGGGCAGCAGGAGTCAGGGGCGGCGCGGGCGTGAGACACGGGAAGCGTCAGCGCTTGCATGGGAGCTGGCAACAGCTGCCGCAACAACAGGGAGCAGCCGCCACAGCCACGTCCTCGTTGACGGGCAGTTGGAGAGGTGCACAGTGACTGCACAAGCACACCCACGCCCTAGACACAGGCTCGCAAGGCGACCTGGCGGCAGCTCCCCGTACCTTCCTTCACCTCAAGCACGCACGCCGTCGTTGAGTGTCGGGCCTCTTCTGGCAACGCGACCCAGATAAGTGCATCGATGATGGCGTTTCCACAGCCGGAAACGGGGGGGGGGTGGACTGAAAGGTTCGGCACATTGGACCAGCAGCAAGTCTGCAAGCCTGCAGTGCTGCTCAGCGCTAGCGCTGCAGCAACATGCGAGGCATATATGTATAACCTAATCATATTTGCGCATACTTCGCGCGCAATTGCAATCGCAGCAGCGCTACAATAGCGTCGTCAGGCGGCAGCATTGTCCCTGATCGTGTTTGTTCAGCTGCAATACGGTGCACCTTCGATCTTGCTGATGCCCGTGCTCACTACAAGTATTGGCAGCGGTTAAGGTCTGAGACACTCAGTAGGCTAGTACCCTGGTGTGTGGGGGGAGCATGGCGTACCGGGAGCTGGGTGGGGATGGGAGCAGGTCCCCTGGGACATGGGGCTGT
>JAULBY010056415.1:0-11043 GCA_032358315.1 Ophiocytium majus
TACATGGCCCAAGCGTATCACCGTTGCGGCTCGGGTGGCGGCGCAGTCATGGCCCTGATGCGCTCTCTGGTCTGGGTTAGATCTTCCTGCCAGCTGCGGTCGTTGTGGATGATCGTCGGTTTGAGCAGGATAACCAGTTCGCTCTTGGTATTACTGTTGTCGCGCTGGCGGAACAGGCCGCCAACGCCGGGCGCATCGCCGAGGCCCGGAACCTGGCTGCGTTCATTCGACGACTGCTGGCGCATCAGGCCACCGATGGCAACGATGTTGCCGTCAGTCACGCGCACGATGGTATCGGTTTCATTGACGTCGCTGGAAGCCAGCGGCAACGCGAAGACCCCCAGCGAACCCAGATCGATGACCTTGCGCCGCTCAACGACGCTGCTCACCGAAGGGTGGACGTGCAGGATGATGCTGCTGCCGTCATCGATCTGCGGCGTCACATCCAGCGCGATACCCGAGAAAAACGGTGCGACGGTAATTGTCGGTGTCACCGTGGTGCTGGTGCCGCTGGTGCTGGATGTGGTGCTGACGTTGGTGACGAAGAAATCGTCGGTGCCGACCTTCAATACCGCCTTCTGGTTATTGAGGGTCGCTACACGCGGACTCGACAGCACATTGACGCCACCCTGGGTCTCCAGGAAGGTCAGCAGCGCAGCAAAGTCCTGGGTCTGCAAAGCGAGTCCGAACAGGCCGCCTGCAGCCCCGGCGCCCAGCGCCAGCGCATTGGCGATACCGCCGGTGGAACCACCGGAAAACACCGAGTCCGAACGCAGTGTGCCGTCTGCAGCGCGATTGGTGGCGGTGCCGATGGAACCCTCCCTCTGCAATACGGTGCCCGGGGAAATCACGCCCGCGCCGAAACGCGTACTGCCGTCGCGGAAACCGGCCCAGTTGATACCCGCCTGATAGCCGTCGCGCAAGCGCACTTCGATGATCTTGGCTTCGAGCATGACCTGCCGCTCGACGATTAACTGCATGGCAGAGAGAAACTGCTCGACGCTACGCAATTCGTTGGGCATTGCACGCACCACGATCACGCCGGATTGCGGGTTAACCACAACGCTGCGTCCGGTGGCACCGCCCAGAATCGCGGTCAGCGAATTCTGGATGTCGCCCCAGAAATTGGAGTTGGAGGTCGTTGTGACACGGGAGCTTTCCGTTGCGCGCGTATTGCTCGCCCCGGTCGGACCGGTAGTCGGCACCGGTATCGCGCCCGGTGCAGGTGTGCCGGGACTGCTTGATCCGTCGGTAATCGAACCGGAGCTGACGCGGGTTTCGGTCTGGCCACGACGCAGCGCCTGCAGGTAGTTCACCTTGAATATGCGGGTCTGCAGCGTAGCGGGCAGCACCGTGATGCGATTGCCCTGTACCGAATAGTCAAAACCGTAGAGATCGCGCAGCGTATCTAGCGCTTCGGTCACCGTAACGTCTTTCAGGTTGACTGACAGTTCGCCTTTGACATCCGGGTGCAGCACCATGCTGAAACGGGTGCCGGACACGATGGCGAGGAAAACCTGGCTGGCCGGCGCATTATTCACGGAGAGGTCAAAACGCGTATCCGCCTTCTGCGCATCGGCGCGGGGCATTTCAACCATCATCGGCGGCAGCAGCGCGCGGCTGACCGCGTCCGAAGGTGCGGCCGGCGGTTTGCTGCGGGACTGCGCCGCCTTGTCGAGTTCACGGTTGATCGAATCCAGCGTGGGACTGCTGCCCTGACGCGGCGGCTCGGCGCAAGCAGCAAGCAGCACACTGAGCGTGAGGGCAAGACCCCGTTGAATGTCGTTCCGCGTGAGCATGTTCACTTTGTCGTTTTTGTGGGGCTTTTGACTGCAGCGCCACCAGCAGCACGTTTTTCAACCAGCGGATGCAGGCGCAGCACTGTCACATCCGCTCCGTTTTTCAGCACGGCTTCTGTCTCGGTCAATCGTACCAGCTTCGCAGCGCCGTAACGACCGCCCAGCACAACCATTTCACCGCTGATCACGGCGACCTTCCTCGACGGCGACAACATGACCGACTGTAGCACCGGCCCGCCCGGACCGACAGCATCGGCAGACTCGGATTGACCGCCAGGTGGACGCGTCGGATCGGACAAGCCCTGGGCTGCAGCAACCCCGGCGGTCATTACGCCCAATAACAGTGCGAGCGAAGGTGTCATACCACCAGCCATATTTTGTTCATGCTCAGTGTGTGCACCGTGAGCATCAGTTTAAGCCGCGGATGTTTGGCGGCATCCAGCGTGGCCTTGCCCCAGAACAGCTGCCACGGCAGTTTTTCCAGGTGTGCCAGATAGCCGTGCAATTCGCTGTAACTACCTTCAATCTCGATTTCAAAACTGTGCTGGTAAATACTCCGGCCAGTCGCGGTAATTGCGCCCTTGGCGTCATTTTTGGGTGCTGAGCCGCCGGCCTCGAACTGCTGTACCGGCAGTTTGCGCAGGCTGACCAGTGCCAGTCCGCGCTCACGTGCCAACACCCCTTCCAGCAGGTTCGCCACCTGGTCAGGCGGTACTAGTTGCTTCTGCAGTCCCTGCAGCTTGCCGTCGATCTCGGCGATCTGTTTGCGCAGTTCTTCGCGGTAGCGGCGCTTCATCTCGTCCGGATCGACGATTTCACGCCCGGATGAAAGCGCCTGCTCGCTGGCCTTGATCGCCGCACGCGCTTCGGCAAGCTGACTGGACAAGCGTTTGTACTGGACGGACAACGGACTCAACGCCAACGCATCAAACAGCATGACAATCACAACGACACCGCCACCGGCCATGATCGCGCGCTCGCGCAAAGAACGGGCGGCGAATTTCTCGCTCCACTGCCGCCAGTGCAGTTTGAGTTGCTGCATCAGCGCTTCTCCCCCTGGAGAGCCGCAGACGGCGCAACCGGTTCCGAAGTCGCGAGGGAAAACTCGATATAGCGCGGCGCAGCCGCAGCCTTTTCCGGAACGGCTTCCTTGCCCGGCTCAACGGTTGTCGCCGGGGGTGCGGGTCGGTGCATTTCCAGCGCGGAGAACGACCGCCCCTTCAGCGCCGGTTCGCCGTTAAGCCGCTGAATATAGGTCGGCACCAGTTCGGCACGAACGACACGTCCCTGGATCGTCACATCCCCGCCACCGCCGACCGAAAACCCGGTCAGCCACAGACCATCCAGGGATTGCCTTGCGAAGGCCTGCATATAGCGCGCAAACCCGTCACGGTTGCCCAATGCGCCGCCTTCCAGCACGGCCATGCTGTCGCGCGCCGATTTCAGATCGTTTTCCAGCCGCTGGATTTCACCTTCCAGCATGCTGTTGCCTTTTTGCGCACCGTCGCCCTTGAGGCGGCTGGTATAAACGCTCTGCGCTTTCATCAAACCCTGGGCTGAAGCCAGTTCCTCGCGCAAACCGTCCACGCGATGCTGGTCATACGACAGCAGACCCGCCATCACCACCGTGGTGACACCGGCCAGTGCCAGGGTACGGCCCAGTGTCAGCAGCAAACGCTGCTTGCGGAAGGCGGGGCCCAGAAGGTTGATGTACTGGCTCATCTCGCCGACACCTGTTCGCGCATCGCCGCACCGATCAGTTGCAGGCACTGGGTCTGCCGCAGCGGATCGCGCAGTTCCGGCACACCGGGGAAATCCATGATTTTTTCAAGATCGAACATCTCGACCGGCAACGTCAGGTTGCTGTTGAGATATGCGGCGAGCCGCTCTCCGCCGGGCACCTGCGAAATCACCACACGCGAGACCGCAACATTACGGAACTGGCGATCAAAGTGATCCAGCGAGCGCTGCAGCTCCAGCGCAATACGGTCATGCAGGCTTTCCGCAGCCGCATCGTCCTCGAAATCCTTCAGCGCCACATCAATGCGGCGCGACTGGTAGAGCTCACCGCCGCTGGTGAAGGTCAGCATTGCAGCTGCCTCGTCAAAACACAGCAGTGCCAGCCCGCGGCCCTCCTGCTCCAGGTACCTTGCGATATTGCGCTGAGCAAGTTCGGGGATATCGATGACGTCCAAGTCGATATCGGCATCATTGAAGGGTTTCACCGTTGACGCTATCAATTCGTTGCGCGCCGCCACCGCCAGCATCTGTGACGATTGCGCGCTGCCGTCACTGGCAGGCACGTGCAGCGCATCGACCATCGCGGCTTCCACCGGATACTCAAGCATGTCCTTGATCGACCAACGCACGGCGCTGCGCGCTTCTGACGCGGGCACCTTCGGCGTATCCACCGGAAACAGCTGGTAATCGCGGGGCTTCAGCAGGGTCATGCAGTGGTAACGGTCGAGATTCAATTCACGGCGCAAACGTTTCAGCGTCTCGACTTCATCGCCTTCCTTGCGAAACGACTCGCAAAGCAGCACCTCAGGCCTTGGCTTGCCCTCGACGAGCACGTGCGAAAGATCCACGCGATCGGGATAGAGGTTCAGACACAACCAGCCGGGACGCAGGCTTTTACCGAACAGATTCATGAATTCCTGAGCAAAGTCGCACCAAATTGGCCCAAACTAGCACATTTTCCAATGTTGTCAAATACTTATGTCACATTTCTAATGTGCTTGAGGGCTTGCAAACACATGGGTTTAATGTAAGTAATTGTTTTTATTCAATATTTAAATTAGTCCTCAGTTCAACAGCCACAATGGCTAGTGTCGCGATTACTGCTCCCTACGATATATCGACTGATCACTGCCGCGATTGATGCCAAACCGCACCCGGGCAGACGGATCTTTTGTATAGGTCCCGGGCGCACACCAGGCCCCGCGCAAATGGGTTTTATTAGCTGCCGTTGCCGCCGGCGCAAAGGCATTGCAGGCATCAGCGTTCATACTGCCTGTGGCACCCAGATTGAGTGTGATGTCTACGCTGCCGGAATTGCCGGCTCCCGGCGCACTCAACTGAATGGCGCTGCGCCCGGATTGCAGCGGACTGTTGACGATGCTCGCCGTGGTTTCGCCGGCATTCAGACTTCCGCCGAAGTTGCCGAGTCCGACATTGGTCGACAACAGCGTGGTGCAGGAATCCAGCGTATTGGTCACAAAGACACTGCCATTCCAGTACTGCGCCTCGACCGGTATGCGCATCGCCAATACCTGCGAGCCGCTGGCGCCACCCAAACGCAGACGGCCGTAACGCACTCGTTTGTCGTTGGCGGTTGCCAAATTGCCATCACTGAACAAAATGCCGTTACCGGCGGAAGCGGCGCCGAAGGCCGCTGGGTTGCTGGCATAAGTCACGTTGTCGGCATCGATGACATTGACCGACAGCGCGATTTCCGCATCGAGCTCCGACGCCGGCGTTGCATTGTTACGCGTAAAGCTGAGTCCCGTGCCCGAGCTGAAGGTCAGCGTACCGGTACCAGCCACAGGTGGCGACGGCAAAGCGTCACCGTTATAACGAACGACCGGGTCGGCTGTCACGGCTGGCAGATTAGTGAAGTTCAATGTGCCGCTGGCTACGGCATACCGCGCAGCCTGAGTCGCCGGAGTCAGCGTTGATGGCGTTAACCGCCACCAGTTGCCTGCATAAAGCGTAGTGGTCGCACCGCCCGCCTCGCGCGCGGTCACGGTGATAACGGGTGCGGTCGAATAATTGAATGCCTGCCCCTGATAGGTGAAACCGGTACAGGCCGGCGCAAAGACCGGCACATTGAATGCCACTGAAAAATTATCCGGAACAAAGCGCCCCACGGGGACAACAGCGGACTGAATGCGCCGTTCAGGCACTGTGGAATCCGCGTTATCGACCGATGCAAAGTTGTCGTCAATCAGTTGAAGATTGAACGAACCGACATCGTTATACGTTGCCACATCGGAAGTCAGCAGACCGGCGGCAAAGGTCGTGGTCAAGGACAGCGTCGCCTGTGTCGCCGTACAAGCCTCGAAGCCGACGCCGGGACCGCAGGTCGTCAGCGTTGCCACAGGCGCGCCTGTGTAATTGACTGTCACCGCCGGCGAGCCCGCACCGTTGACGGCGCTGGCGCGCACGCTGAACGGCCGTCCGGCGTTATGCAGCACGGCGCCGAAGGCCGTGCTGGTGAGTGGGTTGGTGGTGCCGGCGGTTGTCCTTGTGTTGTTGCTCGCCGCCAGACCGGTAATCGCGTTGGGGCGGATCGCAAAATTGTCGCTGGAACACCGTGTCACCGTGGGCGAACCCGTCGGCCAGCGAATACGGACCCGCACGTCGCGCCATGAATCCGCAACCGCCGCAAAGTTGACTGTTGAGCGACCGCCGGTGATCGTGGGGTTCGGACTCACGGTCTGCACCAGCGTGAATGTCGTCGGGCAATTGTTGGCATCCAGCGCCACACCCAGCGTGTTGTTGCCGAGCAGATCGACCAGAACCGCGTCGGTGAACGTATTCAACTGTCCCGTCAGCGCGACGTTGACGGCCACCGCATCCAGACTGAAAGCGACACCGGCAATTTTTGTCTTGATGATGCCGGTGATCGCCCCGGCAGTGGTCGTGGTTTCAAAGGCATTGAACCGGCCCGGCGTCGGTACCACTGCTTTTTTCTCGGCCACCGCAAACTGGCCCAACGCCGTCAGTCCGGTTACCGGGGTCGTCGTCGCGGTGCGTACGCCTGCTGTGGTGACCGCCCATGTCGCCCCGGTCCAGCGTTCGGCCTCAAAAACGGCGGTGTTGGCACCCGCATCGAAACTGGCGGGATTGACGAACGTAAACGTCGCGCCATAAGTGCCGGGCGAACCGGAAGCCGCCCCCACCACACCGGTCGTGGTCAGGGTCCACCAGCGATTGACGCTTTTGGCGGAATCCAGTCCGGAGGTCGCGATGTTCGGATGATCGCCCGAGGTCACGCTGGCGATCATGCGTCCTGCAGTGGCGGCCGCGTTGTGCGTCAACGCAACCGGCATGTATTCCCCGGCAATACCCACCTGATAGGTACAGTTCGAAGCACCTGCGGGAATGTTTTTCTGCAAGCGGCCGACGACATGACCACCGGTTAGCGGGCGCGAGACGGCGGTTGCACACAGCGTTTCAGTGATCAGCATGCTGCTGTTGGTGTTGGCATCCACTTCGCCGCTGGTCAGGGTCAGGATGCCTTTTACCGTCACCGTGCCGGCACCCAGCCTCACTCCCGCAGCATTGTTGATGACCAGATTGTTGAACCCCGCGCCCGCAATTGTCGGCGGCGTCAGCGCGGTGCCCGAAAGATCCTGCAGCGCACTGCCGTTCATGGTGACCGTGCCGGTACCGCGGGTGAATGTGCCGTCGATGACGTTAGGCGTGCCGCGCAGGAACAACTGGCCTGCAGCGGCGTTGTGGGTAAACGTTCCCGAATTGCTGAATCCACCGTTGGCATTGACGATACCGATACCGGTGATCGAAATGGTCTCACCGGCGGCATTGGTCAGCGGCCCTGCCACCGTCAGCGACCCGGTCGATACGGTCGTTGTCGCCACAATCGTGCCACTGCTGTTGGTGTAAGTGCCCGACGCGTTGGTTGATGCAAAAGTGCCGGGGCCGACGGTAATGGTGTCACCGTTGTTGACACCACCTGCACCATTCACCGTCAACAGGCCACCCGCCGTCGTCAAAGACACCACAGCGGTACCGAGAAGGCTGGAAGTCGTTGTCAGCGAACCGCCTATCGTGATGCCGCGTCCGACATTGCTGAGCGTGGAAACGTTGAGCAGCGCATTTCGTGCCGCCACGGCAGCTCCGGTCACCGTCACATTCCCGCTCACGGCCAGCAGACCGGCGGCATTGGTGACATCCGCCGTTGCAGTACTGCCGTTGGATGCGGCCGTGGTAACGCTCAAATTTCCGGCCACATTGATCGTACCGGTACCGCTCAGATTCATCCGCTTCAAGCCGGCGGTACCGGTTCCGGAATTAACCGTCGCATTGTGCGCGTTGATGGTGCCATTTGACACCGAAGTGGTGACAGCAAAATTCGCCGTATTGGTCGTCGTCAGCGTATTCGTCGTGCCGCCCAAGGGCAACATGCTCAAGGTGCCGGTACCGACCGTCAACACGTCGCCATTATTGATATTGCCACCGACCGTGATCAGACCGGCTGCGCTCATCGTCACGGCAGCCGTGGCGGCTACTGTCGAGTTGATGTTCAGCGCACCACCAATGGCGATGCCGCGACCCGCATTGCTCGCCGTCGATATATTCAACAAAGCAGTGCGGCCCGCCAAATTTCCGCCAGTGATGGTGGCGGCGCCGGTGACATTGAGCAGGCCAGCGATGTTGGTGACATCGGCCCTTGCAGTACTGCCTGCAGAAGCGGCAGAAGTTACGCTCAGATCTCCGGCAACATTGATGGCGCCGGTACCGGCCACGCTCATCAGCTTCAAGCCTGCAGTACCGGCACCGGAATTGACCGTTGCATTGTGTGCATTGATCGTGCCGGTGGTCACCGAGGTGGTTACCGCAAAATTCCCCGCATTGGTCGTCGTCAGAGTATTCGTCGTGCCGCCCAAGGGCAACATGCTCAAGGTGCCGGTACCGACCGTCAGCACGTCGCCATTATTGATATTGCCACCGACCGTGATCAGACCGGCTGCGCTCATCGTCACGGAAGCGGTAGCCGCTACTGTAGAGTTGATGTTGAGCGCACCACCAATGGCAATGCCGCGCCCCGCATTGCTGGCCGTCGATATATTCAGCAATGCAGTGCGGCCCGCCAAATTTCCGCCAGTAATGGTGGCGGCGCCGGTGACATTGAGCAGGCCGGCGATGTTGGTGACATCCGCCCTTGCAGTACTGCCTCCAGAGGCGGCAGAAGTTACGTTCAGATTTCCGGCTACATTAATGGTGCCAGTACCGGCCACGCTCATCAGCTTCAAGCCCGCAGTACCGGCACCGGAATTGACCGTCGCATTGTTCGCATTGATGGTGCCGGTGGTGACGCTGGTGGTCACCGCAATATTGGCGGCATTGGTAGTCGTCAGCGTATTCGCCCCGCCAATAGGCAGCATGGTCAGCGTGCCGGTGGTCACCGAAAGAATGTCGCCATTACTGATGTTGCCGCCGACCGTCATTTTGCTGAGGGTCGCGCCGGCGCCGCCCGCCATGGTCACCGAGGCCGAGCCGGCGAAACCCGAGGTAATGTTGAGTGCGCCGCCGATGGTGATGCCACGATTTGCATTGCTGCCCGCAGTAATACTGAGCAGCGCGTCACGGTCGGTCGCACCCGCACTGCCCGTTACCGTCACATCGCCGGTGACATTAAGCAGCCCTGCCACGTTGTCAACCGAAACCGTGGCATCAGCGCTGTTATTGGTTGATGTGGCGCTGGATACTCCAAGATTACCGTTGACTGTAATCGTGCCCGTGCCGAGATTGGTAATCCTCATCTCACCGCGACCCAGCGTTCCAGTGGCGATGCTGGCATTGCTGTTCACCGTCAGAGAACCCGCCGCACCATCCACTATTGCGCGGGCAATGCTGTTGACCGTTCCCCCGGTGACCACCAGGCTGCCGATTGAAGCACTCCCCGTGGTAACCCTCAACTGTGAAATATTGTTATTGTTGGCCGTAGTGGTTCCACCGTTGATAGTGACACTGCCGGTTACATTCAAAGTGCCCGTGTTGACGGCGATCTGTTTCGTGATGGCGGCTGTAGACGCTTCGATCACGACATTGCCCGTGCTCCCGCTGGCATTGGTGACATTCAAAACGTTGGTGCCGGCAATGGTCAGGCTGGTGGCTAAATTGCCGCCCTCAACGCGAATTGAACCTGCATTGGCAGTTGCGATGTTGACGGTAACCGCCTTGCCGTTGCAGATGATGACGTCATCAGCCGCCGTCGGCGATGAAGCGACGGAACCAGCGGCGCAAGATGTGTTTGACCACGTGTTCGCCGCACTCCAGTTGGTGCCCGCGAGACCAGTGCGCGCAAAATAAGACGCGGCGTCGGCCGCGCCGGCGGCCAAGGTCGCGGTGATCAGTACCACTCCAAGCGACCAGCGTTTCATCAGTCGACGCTCCATGCGCATATCAACTCCGGGCTTCCCTCCCAAGCGGAACAGATCGGAACTATTCGAAACAGATTCGCAATTTCCGTACCGGCATACGCCAAGCCCATACAGGTCGTAAAGGCCTGGCTTCGCCTGCGGACTTGACGCAGGAATATTTCACAAGTATTTGTTTTTATTGACATTTTATCCGCAATCGTAACGGGGCGCGGCCGCGGCTGCATCCTTGCATTTGGCGACAGTGACGACGATTCGACGTTCGACATAGCCATTTGGCGGAGATACGGCAGGACAGGTCGCGTTGTTGCAGGCCGTGGCGGTAATTTCATAAACCTGGATCGAGCGTCCCGCCTCGTCATAAAGGGCTGACAGATTGCAGCCGATGACGACCGTAAACGGGGACAGCGAACCGCCCATGGTGTTAATGGTACCGCTGGGACAAGCAGCAAAGGTCGGTGGCGGCCCCGGCGCGATCGTATTATCGGGATCGAGCGCACGGAAAATACCCCAGTCCACGCCGGCCCGTGCCGCGTAATAAGCACGCACACCCAGTACATCAGCCTGCACCGTGGTCTGCTGCTGGCCGGCGAAGATCACCATGTAGGCGCCCAGCGCCGACAGCACCACCAGCAGGAATATTGCGCTGATCAGGCTGAAGCCGCGTGCAGGCAGGCTTTGTGGCATCCGTTTACTCATGGCGCGTTACCGATCTGCACCTGCTGGAACATGCGCACCTTCTCGACATCACCGCCGGCGGAAGTACTGTTGATCTGCAGAACAATGGTGACCGTGCCGGTGCGCTCACCAAGCGAGCCCGCGGTATAACTGAAACTGCATTCACCGACATCGACATTGGCCGCCAGCACGGCACTGCTGCCGCCCGTGGGCGGCGCCACCTGAGGTTCGTTATAAACGTAACCGGAGTAACGTACCAGTTGCCCCCCGGTGCAGCCGTAAGTCACCGGACCACTGACAATATGAAACCGCTGCGCCGGCGAACTGGCCGGAAACAGCTTGGATGTGAATGTCACCGTTGAGCCGACGCTGGTCAGTGCCGTACGGTTATCACCCGAATAGGCGTTCGATGTCGTACCGCTGTTGTAAAGGTTGTACAC
>JAULBY010056426.1:0-11042 GCA_032358315.1 Ophiocytium majus
CAACGTGCCGGACCTCCCCTTGTGTACGCAGTATTGAGCATTGCCAGCTCTTTCGCTACTCCAGTCTGATCCCTTTTCCTGGTCATGCGCACCGTGTGCAAAGGGCTTTCCGCGCCCTAAGCGGAGTTTAATAAAAGTACAAGCTTTTTGTTTCAAGAACCGATGATAGTGGTACATTATCCGGAACTGCCTGCACGACAACCCGCACAGACTAGCTTAACATACACGGGTCCCAAGTGTTCGTGTTTCATGTAGAGAGGGCTTGCAATTGCATCTCTATGCAAACCACTGCGTCTTCAACTGAAACGGTTACCTTTGCAATCTGTGTGCCCAGTCTGCGTGGGCAGGTTCCTTTGTGATAGTGGTCGGCGCGGCAGCAAAGAACTGTCCAGCACCGCGGGTGCTGCTGCATGTTTTCCCCCACGTGTGCCAATAATACAAACGTCTGCGCGCTCTGCGCCTCAGCCCTTCCATCACCCGAAGCGAAGTTCTGCCCGCATATTGCACACCAGACCACGCACGATTCCTGAAGAGTCTTCACAACCTCTAATGTGTGACAATGTTGCACACTTGAGCGTGCAGGACTACACGGAGTGGGTGGCGTTTGACAGACTGACGTGCGATGAGGGCTCGCAGGGTACGCCCATGCTGCCGCTGGCCAAGAAGTACTGCAGCAATTACAAGAACAGCAACGACGAGCTCTTCAAGATGAACTTCTGCAAGGTGGGCGCCGTCGGTCGGTGGCGATAGTCATTGAACAAACTGGCAACAGAGTTTTACCACCTGAGGGGTATTCCTAGTAGCTACCCCCTGGTCTTACCACTGGCACCAGTTTAGCCAAGGCTTTGCGCCCCAAGCTGTAGCAGTGGCAGCCTGCCCACTGAGGGTGCCCCCCACAACACACACACCGAGTACACTGACATCACTCACACCGTAAAGCCTGCAGTCGCTGCAGCAGGTCAACGCCTGCAACGAATGAGAACCTTCAAACAGCCCTGGGTCAAGAGACCAATTCTTTCCAATCGTGCGTGCACTGGTCCAGGAACCTGCTCCAATTGCCAGACTTTTCGGACCTTGGTCCTTATGACTGTCCACCTCCGCCAGCAACAGTAGCCGGGCAGCGCGCCGGCTCGAAGCGCTGCCCGGTTCGAAGGTTGCACTAATGATTGTGAAGTGGGACTCCTGGACCAGACGGCGGAATCTCCTACGCCGGGCCGGCCTGCCTTTTCGGATGCCCCACACGCCCGTCCACCTGGTAGCCGACATTGTGACTCTCACTGCACCACGCGGTCGTATTGTGTGCTACGCGCCGTGTCTGCTGCAGGCGTACCAGGCCATGGGGTGCATCGGCCACACCTGCACAGACGAAGACTGGGCCCTCACCACCAACTTCATGTTTGACGGAGCGCGGCGCGGCGCCGCATCGCATGAGTGGACCGTGGACACAGCTGGCGCGACACAGCCCCTGAACTGAGCGCCGCAAGAAGAATGCGCTTGAAGGCTGTGATATCAGTCATAGACGCCCGGAGACTCAGGACCGTGGCTCAAGCTCGAAGCGCGAGGTGCAGTCTGCGGCTACCACAGTGTCAGTGACTGAGTCAGTGACATCGGTGACGCCAGGCTGCCCCCACGCACGTTTCCACTCCCTCCATGTGTAAGGCATCCCATCTGACCTTGTGAACGTTGTGTGATGTTGGCCGCGGCGTATTTCACTGCTCTGCCGCCACCGCTCGAGGATCCGAAGCCGTAACGGTTGCATATGAAGTACTACAATAGTATGCCCCCCCCCCCCCCCCCCCTTTTCGCACCCCTAACTTACTGAATGTCTGGAGCCACGCTGCCCGCACCAACCCCGGTTCCGATTCCAGTACGTACGTTCGTGCGGTGTAACAGGATGTTGGTTGACCGCATGCACCGCTGTTTGCTGTCGAGACTGTGTGTGATCACTCGAGTGTCTGCCCACCCGGGCCAATGCATCAGACCAAAGACGTCGTACCCCGCCGCAAGGTCCTGCTTGGAAAAGCCAATGCGTGTGCGTGTGTTTTCTCGCAAATTGAACGTGCACTGCAGGTGCGCGCGCGGGCGTCAGCGGACCCATGCAGTGCCCAAAGAGATCGCTGTGTGTGTGTCTCGTGTGTCTGGTGCCTTGGGTGCCACTGTGGCAGCAGCAGGTGTCTGTCACTGTCAGTGCATGCTCGTTCCGCCGCGCACTTCGCAAGCGCAACGCCATGCCCGTGCTCAGCAGCATGCACGCGCAAGGGTCCACATGCCATAATGCTGAGCGCGCCAGTTGATGCGGGGCATCTATGCCATCAGTGCGCTGTTGGCAACAACGAGCACAGCCATGAGGCAAGCAAACACGAGCAAGGCGGCCAGGGCCACTTGTAGCGTGCATGACAAAAGAGGTGGGAACACCGCGCGCACTGTGTACACGTCAAATTGGAACGAAATACACGCACACATGTTGAATTTCTGAGCACCTCGGGGTACGACCGACGTCTTCGGTGTCGGATGCCGTTGCACTGGGGGGCAGATGCCTAAGAGTTCACACACAATGTCGCCTGCAGTCACCGGCGCAGGCGTCAACCAACTTCCTGTTACACCGGAAAGTCCAACATAGGGACTGGGGGGGGAAGAGAGTAGGTGGAATCGGCGCCCGTCCATGTAGATACCCCGCTGGGGCCACATTGATGGCCACATGCCAGTGGGCATGCCATTGAGGTGACTTGGAGGTAGGGACGGGGGGGAGCGGATACCACATACAACAACTTCGGAGCAGTGACTGCAGAGCTGTGCATCTGCTTTTAGCGAGGCCAAAACCATACACATGTTGCACATGGTCGGACGGGATACACTTCAAACCTGCAAGTTGAAGGAGCAGAAACGTACGCGCACATGTGGGCACGTGCTCGGGGCAGCATCGCCGCCCGTGGCCGTAGAGTGCCCGGGCCCGCGCGCTTCAGCTGCAGTTGCAGGAGTCTGCGGGTGTCTATGACTTATACCGCATCCTCCACTGCACTTGTCGTGCGGCGCTTAGTCCACGGGCTGTGTGGCGCCAGCTGCGTCAACCGCCCGCTCCTGCGACTCAATAGCTTCGGCACGCCGCGCTCCACCAAACATGAAGTTGGTCGTGAGGGCCCAGTCCATGTCTCTGCACGTGTTGCCGATGCAGCGCATGGCCTGGTACGCCTGCAGCAGACACGGCGCGCAGCACACAACACAAGGGTGTGGTGCAGTTAGAGTCACAATGCCGGCTACCAGGTGGACGGGCGTGCGGGGCATCCGAAAAGGCAGGCAGGCCCGGCGTAGGAGATTCCGCCGTCTGGTCCAGGAGTCCCACTTCACAATCATTAATGCAACCTTCGAACGAACCGGGCAGCGCTTCGAGCCGGCGCGCTGCCCGGCTACTGTTGCTGGCGGAGGTGGACAGTCATAAGGTTTAAGGTCCGAAAATTCTGGCAATTGGAGCAGGTTCCTGGACCAGTGCACGCACGATTGGAAAGAAGTGGCCTCTTAACCCAGGGCTGTTGAAGGTTCTCATTCGTTGCAGGGGTGGAACTGCCGCAGCGACTGCAGGCTTTACGGTGTGAGCGTCAGTGTACTCGGTGCGTGTGTTGTGGGGGGCACCCTCTGAGTCAGTGGGCAGGCCGCCACTGCTACAACTTTGGGGCTGTTTGGCTAGACTGGTGCCAATGCTAAAACCCTGCTGCCACTGTGTTCAATGGTTATCGCGACCGACCGACGGCGCCCACCTTGCAGAAGTTCTTCTTGAACAATCTGGTCTTTGCTGTTTTTGTAGTTGCCGCAGTACTTCTTGGCAAGCGGCAGCATATATGGGTGCGCCTTGCGACTCCTCGTCGCACGTCAGTCTGTCGAACGTCGTCCACTCCGTGTAGTCCTGCGCGGCGCAAGTGTACAACATCCGTACACAGCGCAATTTGTGAGTCAAAACTTTCTTCAAGTCTGTGTACCACTCCAGAGGCACGGGGTCAAGTGCGCACCGGTGCAAACTACGGCTGCACACCACATGCTTTTTCAAAAGCACAATTGTTGATGCGTACATATATGCGTACAGTGGCAAGCACCTCTTCAAGTCTAGTAGAAAACAAGTTCATACTTTGAATTGTATGTTGGCAAACAGCCCACGCACCATGCCCGGCTGGGGGTCGTAGTGCGGCAGGTAGTTGGAGGGCGACCGCCAGTCGTCCGACACCATCTCCGTCATCTCCCACTCCTCCTCGGTCTTGAGTCGGAAGTTCTGTGCCCAGCAGGTGCCGCAACAACAGAGAAGGCAGGACTAAAAATGGTGAGGCTGTTGTGCTTCCACGGGCGCAAGCGCACTGTGCCACTTGGCTGTCGACGTCGAGAGCCCCGTTGCCACAAACTTCGATATTGAGGCGTCTGAACAGCCCAGGCGCTTGCGCGTGCACTGCATGGTGAACCGCGTGCGCCAGCGGGTGCGCGCAAGTGCATCAGTGGCTGTGTGTCATGCATGGGCAGAACGTGGGGGGCAGCATGACACAGTGGGTTGCCAGTGGGGGCAGAAGCGTCCTCGCCCTGGGGCTGCACTAACCCTGCTGCCCTGAGCTCAAAACGGGCGCCCGGGCGCGGGAGACAGTATGCCCGGCCGTCAAACTTTTGAACTCTTTACGCCATACACATCCATGGACTAGTAAGAGCATCTCCACCGGCGATGGCTAAGTCGGGTGGCTAATCGGGCTCCTTAGCCCAGGGCGAAAGAACGTTCCAGGAACGCCGTGCCCTTCGAGCCTCCGCAACCCACCCGTTGTTGCGGAGGTTGTTAAAATGGTGTACTACTAGGTGTGTGCGGGCGTGCGCTACGCGCTGCCACAGCCACGCAGGCGGCTGGGGATGTGACGGGCGTGAGGTGTAAGCCTGCTGGGCCAACGGCGTGCCTGTGCTGGGCTTCCCAGTGAAGCGCAGGGACGGCTAGATGCTCCAACGGTTGCTTCGCTGCATGCAATTGCTGCAACACAGGCGGCGGAGGCTGCCAGCCGGCCCTGCGCAAGCGGACAAGCTCGCGACCGTGTAGTGCCTCCCCCTCCCTATGTCTGTGCTGCACACGCCCTGCCAGGGAGCGCCACCTGGGCCGCTGTGGCCGCAGACACACATGCCGCAGGCGATAGCCACGGCTTTACACCTGCGCCATCCTGGCTCAAACTAGACCAAGGGGCTGCCGCCTATTGATATGTGCTAATCTTTGCCCTTGGTATAGCCCTGCCGGTGGAAGCGTTTAGCACGCGCCCTGAGCTAAGTTTAGCTTGCACCTTCGTTTAGCCGTCGCCGGTGGAGATGCTCTAAGGCTTTGAAATATTGCATCTACTTCCAAATAATGACCAGGAATGTACGATTTTCCATCAGCTCACGTTGCAGCGGATGAAGACCATATTGCGTGCGAAGAACCACATGCAGTCATCCCACCCGCCCGACGGCATGCACAGTAACGGTGTACGCTGCACACTGCGGCATGCGTCCCGGGGTCCCAACTCCCCCCCTCTGACCCCCTGCATCCGCGCGCCAAGTGGGGGGGGAAATGACCCGCAGATTTCCAAAAACCTATTAACTTTCGATAATTAACGAGTTAACACCCGGGAGCACCACCGCTGGATCGGGCGCAGCGAGATCTGTCCAAATCCGGTGTTATCTCAGTCGACATGCTGTCATTGGTATAGCGGCGTGGAGCTCCCTGTTCTGCCGTAGTGCCGCAGCCGCAGGTGCGGCACACGCTGCTTGCGGGCGTCAACCAGCTCGTTTCACAGCCAGGTGCCGCGTGCGCGGGGTGCGCTGTGCATGGTGCACCCACTTGAGGAGCAACATACGCACAAAGGCGTCTTGCTGGAGCCACAGCTGCTGTGGCGAGCTGGCGTGTTGCCGCCGGAGCTGGCAGGCAAGCATTCCCGCACCCTAGCAACGAGCCAACGGCTGCAGCATGTGTGTGCGAGAATACCACCTGGTGTGCAGCAGCACCGTGACGCAGCACTACGGTAACGCACGTTGAATTTGAAATTGTAACTGCAGGGCTCCGTCAGCACGGAAGCCGCTGCGGCAGCAACGGGCAGGCAGAGCTGGTGGTCGATGTAGCACAGCAATTCCATCAGCAGTGGCAAATCGGCCAAAATTGCTGTTCACGTACTGCTTGTTGATGCTGGGCTGCAGTAGCACCAGTCGTAAACATGCTCTACTACTGTATGTTGTTGCCCGCGGGCTCGCGGGTTTTGACGTGCCCGGGCCGGCAGGTGTGTGCTGCAATCGAGTACTGTACGCAGCGGTAGACTGTGGTGAGCAAACACTTACCAGGAGCTGAAGTCATATGGCAGCAGCGAGCTGCGCTAGCATTTACATGCTGCATCAGACAGGTTTATTACGGCGCGTGGTCATGGATGCCATTTTGGGTGCGCCTCACTGATGCCATGAACCGCTGTGTGTAAATATGTTTGAAGTACACGTGCATGATTATCTTCAAGAACGCCAACCATAACAACGTACATGCTTGACCTGTCCTAGGATGTTGCGCTTCGGTTTCGTTCAACAACAAGTTGATACCCTGGCCCTGCCTCAGGCTGATGCCAGCAAGCACTGCTGTACACACTTGTTGGTGTATGGCAGTGATGCTGTCTGCTGCCAGTGCCAGCCCAGCTGAGCAGTTTTCTGAAGTAACTTCGATGGCAGCAGCATGCCCATGTAGGTCACCAAAACAACACGGGTGGCGGCGCACAACCTGATGTCGCATGCGGCATGCGACCGTGGTGCAACGGTAACTGGCAAAGGAACAGTGCTGTGGCGCGGGCAACCTTTGGCACAGTACTTGCAATCCATAAGTACCCACCCATACTGGCATATGGCCAAGTTTGCTATGGTATACCTTTGGTATTGGTACTGTTATTTGTAGAGTGGTGTGCCCTGGTTGTTTTGCTAGCCGTCTCACAGTGTCAGCGCGCGGCCGGCAGGCAAATGCTGGTGGCAGCTGCACTTTGGGACGGTGATTACGAATAATTAACTTGATTACTTTTTCTATCAGATGTTACCACTGCAACGAGCACGCTGAGAGCTGCTCAAAAACGGTCTCCAATAGTTTTGGGGTCCATATGGTAGGCCACAATAGAAAGTGGGGGGGTAGGCTGTTTTTGGGCCGCGGATGCAGGGGGGGGGGGAGGGGGAGTTGGGACCCCGGGGCATGCGTCTGCATCTGTACGCCATACGCATACACATACTTTGAGGTGTTGCATGAGCACGTCTATGATTTACTATCAACTCCCATTGCAGCGGATGTGCATGTCGCTGGCGAACCACCCCGTGCGGTCTTCCCACCCGCCCGGCTCCGTCACCTCGCAGTAGTACGTGCTGTCAAAGTCCGAGGGCGTGCCGTTGAGGCCAAACTCGGTCAGGCCCGTCACCGTGGCGGAGCGCGTGTGCGCGTCACTGTCTCCAATGGTGTGCGCGCCTGCGTCAGACGCAATGGCACACAGGCAAAAAAGAACACCCAAGAGGGGTTAGAAACTCCTGGCAAGCCATGGCATGCATATCTGCAGCCGCTTCGCCATAGCGGGCGTGGAGGCTGTAGAGAACACCAGCAGACGCGTCAACAGGGGGGGGTGGCAGTCCTGACAGCTGGGGAGGGGTTGGGCAACGCAGGGGGGATGAAGGTGCGAGCTTCAACACAGGGTTGCATGCATACCTTCAACAAAGAACGGCACCATCTTTGAGGGCTGAAACACGTACGTGAGAGTGGTCCGGAATCGTGCACAACAGGGCAGCACATTGGCACTGCAGCTGCAGCCAGTGCCTCCAACTTCGACTGGGCAACTCTGAAGTTGAGCGTGGCAGCGCCTAATTGTATATCACAGTACTTTAATCAAAACTCCGCTTGGGGCGCGGAAAGCCTTGTGCACATGGCGTGCGGTTGACCAAGTTGAACAGTACTCATACCGTAGCAGTCGACAAGGTAATACCAGTGCCGCACGGCACCAAAGCGCCCAGCCCCCCGCCAACACCGGACCCAGATCTAAGGCTGCACAGCAGCACACACACACCAATTGTCCTCCCAAAAGTAAGAAGCCACAGTACTTGTTTGAAGTACATACTCACCGACAAGCGTAACCACGCACTCCTCAGGCTTCAGGGGCGGGCCGATAATGCTGGAGCTGCAGGTGGGGAACAGGTCGTAGGCGCCGAAGTGCTGGATTTGACCTGTACCAACAATGGCAGCACGGCAGGCAGCGGCAGCGGCTGAGTTAACCGCTGCAGAGAGCCGGAGGGAAGGAAGAGAGGGGTGTTCCCCCCCCAACACACTTGCCAGGACAGGTGCTGGGAGGCTCTCGCACACCCCAAAAACTTCGCATCGCCCTGTGTACCAAGGTGCATGCGGCAGCTGCAGCAATGCCACGGCATGACCAGATGGTGTAGCGAGACTGTAGTACCCACGCCATGAAATTGATGCTAAACCTTGTGCCCGCCTCACTCTGAATCACCAACCTCAGGCTACGGGTATTCGTCTCGGTAGCTCCCCCCTGCCACATTAGTTCAGTGTGTCAGTCACAGTAGCTACTACTGTAGGATGCAGTACACCCAACTTTTTTGGCTCCTAATATGCCCCCCGCCCCCCCCCCCCCCCCCCTTCTTTGAATGCAGCACCAGTAACTGACCCCGGTCACTGCTTCGTGTATATCTTCCTTTGGCCTTGCCAGCAGCAAGTCATGCCTTGGTGGCGCATGCTCTCTCTGCTCGGTGACGATGCTAGCGTGGGTTTGAGGAACCGGAGGGTACAGTGCACCCGCACTTAGTGCGGGGTAGTGTCACCCCCCTAGCACCCCTCACCGAAGCAGGACCCGCACTACATCAAACGGGGCATTCTGTACTGTTTATACAGAACCCTGTGGTCTTAGACCGGTCTGTCGACCCCGCACTAAACACCATACTGAACTAAAGCAAAGCGCATTCGATCGCGTGCGCACTGCACACGGCAACCGACTCACCATTTGCGTCCAGGCCCGTCCCCGGCAGCTGGTTGGTGTCGTCGGTGACCGTCGCCGGCGCATCGGAGCGCCCGAGCAAGAGCCCGCACCCATGGTGCCCCGTGCCGCCCGCCACATGCACCGCCACCCACCCCGCAATGTGAATGAAGTCGGCGTCGCTCATGCGTTCGCAGCCAAGAACTTCGCGGCGGAGATACGCAGCGCGAGTCCGTGCGCGTCCGGACACAGGGGAATTTCGTTCGGGTTGGCGGGGTTGATCTGAGGGGCGCGTTGTCTTCGCCCCACAGGAAGTCATAGCAGGTCTCCATGCCTGTGAGCGATGCCAAAGCGCATGAAAAAAAGAGAAGTTGAAACATGTGTATGATAGATGCAATTTGTACATGACCACATACATATGATGATACTTTTTGAAGTGTTCGAACCCAGTGCTCACTTCCCTAGAGCGATCCCTTCCCTTTGCTGCTGATGCCGGTCCCCACGCCTGTGGGCCATGCCAACGCGTTTGAAAAAGCAAACAGATGATGCTCTCACTACTGCCCCCCACCGCTTCTGCTACTCATGCTGCAATACCGTGTGTGTGTGTGTTTGTGGCAGCACAAACAGCAGCTGCCGCGGTGCTTGTGCCTAGCGGGCATGCAACCGTGCCGTGTTCCGCCATGCTTGTGGGTGAGAGCGGACGGGGGAGGAGGGTGGAGCATGTTGCGTGTGGCAGTGCAAAAGCTGCCGGAAGGGGTGTGGTGACTCAAACCGCAGCAGGGCTGGAGCCGCCAGTGTATTGCACAGGCAGCGGTGAGGATGACTGTGTGCGAGTGTGGGGGGCACGGCCTGGAGTTGAAGTGCAAGTTGAAGTACATGATGGGCGTACACAATCCAGGGTGGCGGGCAAAAAAGAGGGCAATTAATCG
Organism: Ophiocytium majus; assembly: GCA_032358315.1. Lineage (NCBI taxonomy): Eukaryota > Xanthophyceae > Mischococcales > Ophiocytiaceae > Ophiocytium > Ophiocytium majus. The sequence goes on from JAULBY010056426.1 coordinate 9,899, forward strand.
GGGCTACATGTCTCTACACTATAATGGGCATGGAGCGTGCGTGCCGCACCGCTCTCACAATTCTCCTGTGAGTACGTGGACATACGCTGTTCAAACATGGCTTCCCGGGCAACCGGCGCAGGAGAGCGGTGCATGCAGCTGTGCTGCCCCTCTCACCGTTATAATACCTCGATGGCTATACTTAAGACACATAATATGGGTACAAGTGTGGCTTCACGGACAAGCAGCACATGGCAGCGTGCGCTCCACAGGCCCCACCCTGTGGGCCACTCTTGCTGTTATGCCTCTCAGAGATTGTCCTTTTTAAATGTAGCACATCAAAGCTTAATCACACACACTACGGGCACAAGCATGGCTTCCGGACCAACTGGCGTAGGGGGACGGTGCGCGCAGCCGTGCTGAACCTCTCACCATTATACCTCAATAGCTATACTGTACTTATCATACATGATATGGGTACAAACATGGCGCAGGGGACCGGATGCGCCACATTGCACACCTCACTGATCATACAGTATATGTACACCGGTATAGAGGTATATGGTATATGTACAATATATGTACACCGGTATAGAGGTATATGAAGTGTATGGTACTACTTCATGAAATACATAAATGCTTATCCTGCACAGTACGCGCCCGAACATGGCTTCCCGGGCAAGCAGCACAGGCGAGCGTGCACTCCACCGGGGCCACCACCCTGACCGTTATACCTCAATTATCATACTACTAGTTGCACTTGACATACTTCTACAGTAGTACATTTCATAGAAGTACCTCAGAAGTGCATCACACAAGTACAAATATGGCTTTCCAGGCAACCGGCGCAGGGGAGCGTGCGTTCCACAAGGCCCGGCGGCTACTGCTCTCACCGTTCTGCTGCGGGTACTTGCAGAACTTGCTCTTCCTGCCGAGCTCAAACTCGAGGCGGAAGGACCCGTTGCAGCCGCCGCACTGCGCCTCCGCGCCAAAGGCAGGCTGTGCGGTCGAGCGCCACGTGCCGCAGCCGTGGAAAGCCGCGCGCAGGCACGCGCCCACACGGGGTTCCCCTTGGGCATATACTTGGTGAACAGGTCACGGGTGGCGGTGAAACAGTTACGCGCCTGCCAGCAGGGGGCGAGGGGGGGGTCAGGCAAGTGCTTTA